>LPNX011169370.1:656405-699718 GCA_001517045.1 Pseudotsuga menziesii | reverse complement strand
TATATATATATATATATATATATATATATATATATATATATATATATACTTAATTGTATAAGTGAGTGCACATCTTAATTCTTATAGATTTCATAGTTAAATAAAGGACATCATGTCAATGTTTTTAAGCAGGGTTTGAAAGTTTTACATTGGAACCTATTATGATAGAGTATTGTGTGATGTCATGTTATTGAATGTTTCATATTTTATTTAGTAGTCTATGTCTATGTGATAGGAAAATTGTTCAAGAAGTTGTAAATAATTTCCTTCTACTAGAAAAGGATAGAAGAGAAAAGTGTTATTTTGCTATTATTCTAAAGAATTTAAGTCCATAACTGAAGATAATTGATATTCTAGTAGAAGTAGAAGAATTGTTGTTTGAATTTTGTGGAAGGTACTCTATAGGGATTGCCACTTAGATATGAGAATGAGTGCTTTAATAGATCACATAGTATTCATATGGTTGTTCTACCAATAAATATGAACTCACTTTTGTTTTTAATGTACGAATATTGATAGTAGAGAAACAATGCATGCCTACAAATCCTTCCATTTGAAATAGAAATCCTTGGATGAGTGATGAGTGAGATGTTGATGTATCGTCTATTTCCTACAAATCAATGGCATGTGTTTGATCACAAGGTTCCAATATGTGTGGAGGCTCACTAATATTTTATACATAAATTAGCTTGGTGATTGAATTGATCTTCTCAAGGACATTTATATTTTGTGTAGCATGGCTAGTATTAGAAAAGGTGAGAGGGACTTTATAACTATTAGAGGATTCCACCATATGATGGATTGGATTTATGCAAGGGTCATTTGTCATACATTTTGGGAATGGAATCTTCACCATCTTAACCTTGCTTTATTGATCCAACAACACAAGTTAGTTAATGTGTCATCCATTACGCTCAAGAATACCTCTTCATAATTTGACACTGACTGGAAGTTAATCAAGATCCCCTTCCAAGTGATTTAGCCTATATATGCTAATTCCAATATTTTCAGCTATTTGATATGGTCAAATCCAAAGCTACTGAAATTTTGTATGTTTTCCTTTCAGTTTATTTAGATTGTCGCACTTTAAAACCAAATATTGTATTTAAAAATATGTATCCCCTTGTATTTTGTTTATCAAACCATCTCTTTATAATTTGTTGATGAACTCCAAATTTATGTTTTTTATTCTCCCTCTATTCTTATTAAAATAATGAAATATCAATTTCGTTCTTAAGAGCAGATGAATGACTTCCTCATACAGATTAAGATAATTGAAGGGATGGAAAGAAAACATTAGAGGGGAGAAATGTTTCTTGACCATAAACCAAAAAATAAGAATATGTTTGAAGGTCAGCCTTAGGGGTCACTTTGTTAACCCATAATGCATTAGGAAAGGCATTGAATCAATTTTTATGATTTCCAACCACTCCCTTTTTATAATTCGAATCAAAATTTTATTTGTTGATTTTGCTATACCATTTCCTTAAGGATAATAATTACCAGAGTAATGAAGAATTATTCCTTTATCCAAGGAAATTTTATAAAGAGAAATGGAGAAAAATTATGAAGCATTACCAAATACAATAACCACGGGAACTCTAAATCTAATAATTAGATGAAAGACAAGAAATTGAATTATCATAGATTCATTAATGTTGGTCAAGGGGATTGCTTCTTCCCAAAGAGTGAAATAATTAGTGGCAGTAATAATATATTTATGTTTTTTTAGAGGAATGTGGATTAATTTGTCCAATTATTCCAATCCCGCATTGTTCAAAAGGTTGTTCAATTGAAACATGTTATAGAGGTATCAATGCTTAAATCTTTTCTCTACTAGCATTAAATTGGAAAAATTTTCATTTTCCGTGCCTAAGCATGGGCGTCTTTAAAAATCATTAGCCAATAATACCCAGCTCTATGTATTGTATGTGCAGTGGTTTCTCCAAAAAATGACCTCCAACTAGTCTATCATGAACATATGTTAAGACTTTATTTGCATCTTTCTTTTCTAAACATCGTAAAAGGACTCCATCGTAGTTTCAATGGAAAAATAATCCATTAATGAGTCTATACTAATAAGATTTATGCCTAAGTGATATTCTTTCTTTTGTATTTATATGGTCAGACAAGACCCTTGGTGTAAATAATATTTCAAGTCAAAGTACCAAGAGTCTTTTCGGTAAAAAAAAATAGTATTTCAAATTTTTTGGATCAACCACCAAATACATAAGACTTGTCCTCAAACTATGTTGGCATTTTAAATTCTATATCATATTCTTGAAGAGTTGACATCCAATTTTCCCTTCTTTATCTAAATTCATGTTGAACAAATCATGCTCTAACATGGGGATGTGTCACTGTGACCTTTGTATGATTCTTTAAAATGTAAGGTCTGAAGTGTTTTACCACTGTATAGACCACAAAGGCGTATTTTTCAATAGTTGGATAATTTAAATCAACTCCTTGCATGTTTGTACTCATAAAAGCTATAGGGATTTTGTATCCTTTTGAGTGAGAATTGTTGCTATTTTTTTTGTAAGTAATATGGAACCTTTTGTATTACTGTTGAAACTGAGAAAAAATATTTACATACTCCTGACCCCTAAAACAAGGGGCCAGACAATGATCCTGCAACCAGAAGAGGAAAGTGAACAAAATGGCCCAAAGAGAATGGTGCAAGAGCATGAGTGCATCCCATCCCTTCAGCTTGAGCGCTCGATCATGCTTACAGTCTAAAAATGAAGAGTAGTTAAAAAACATAACCTGGAACATAACAGAATGAGAGGAGAGCTAGTGTTTGTGGGAAGATTCAGCCTCCTCCGAGGCATAGTTGATGGCACTCACAGTGCCCTAGCTGGCATCCTCTTGGCTAGCTTTAGCTGCATCCTCCCCATTTCTTTGACCACGCTAGAAGGGGGGCTCAGATGGCCTCAGCAAGTTGTGCATATGGACAAGGTTGCTTTCAGCGACATCTTTGAAGGTACCCACAGTGATGCATATTAGCTCCGCATAGCAATCTCTCTCATTCATGGAGCAAGAGAGAATAAACTTGATTCTCCAGTAATTTGACATCACTACTTCTCTTCCTGGATTCATTATGCATTCCCCATATATTCCATTCTCCATCACCGCAATGGAGCGTTGAATGTGCTCTGGTGTCTCTTCATTGAAAAACATTTCCCATTCTTCCTCCTCATTGCCACCTTTGGGAGCGGCCATGCTGGAGCAGTTACTCTGCCTGTGCAGTGATCTCTTGGAGTTGCAACCGTACATGCGCAGTGGTCTCATTCCTCTCCTCCGCCCACGCTCCCTCACCTTGACACGCAATGTTCTTACCCTAGCTTTCTTCAAACCTGCGCAGTAGTGCTTCTCCCAAACACTCTGCATAACCCCAAGTGCTATAATCTCCCTCATCTCCAGGCTTAATTAATGGCTCGACACCCAGAAGGATATATCAGCAATGATAATACAAGTATGCATGGTTACTGAAGGTGGATTGCCTAAGGATATGCTCAGGTCTCAACTCGCTTTCACAATTGCCTCTGAATCCATCACATGAAACGAGATCACCCTCCAAGATTTTAGGCCATGCCTCTCCATAACCTCCTTACGCGTATTAAACCTCCCCGCCATCCCTTCCACGCTCATAGTTGTACTCTACATGCTAGCGGACAAGTATTGGGTATGTCCCCTCCTGTTGGCCACCCATCACCTACATCTCCTCCACCTTAGCCTCCAATACATGGCTAGCCTCCAATGCGTTGGATGCCACTTGGATGTTCTGTCGACCACTTGCATCCGGGTAGTGAGAACTTTAGCTATTGAAATATCTAAGCAAAAACATATAATGAAAAGTATTGGTTAAAATCAAAACAATATAGAGCAGGAGTATTAGCAATTGTCAATTTGATTTGTTCAAAATATTCCTTTTTAACAACAGCCCATTTGAAATCAATATATGTTTTAATCATTCATTGTAATGGCTTAACAACTTCAGTAAAATATGGGACAAAAATTTTGACAAAGTTAATCTTTCCAAAGAAAGATTGCATTACATTTTTATTATGTGGGTAAGAAAGTAGGGAGATAGATTTCACTCATTCTAAATCAATAGTAATGCATTCTTTCGATATAACATGACCTAAAATCTTACTTTGGGTAACAACGAACACGCTTTTCTTTGGGTTCAAGGATATACCATATTTCCTACATCTTTCAAAGATTTCAGTGATATGTTTGATATGATCAAGACAATTTTTCGAGTACACAGTGACATCATCTAGATAAATTACCATATTTAAATTTATTAATCCTCGGAAATCTATATCCATTATTGTTTGGAAAGTATCTCCAACATTGATGAAACTAACTAGTGAATTCTTCTATACGCGAAGGTGCCCCATTTCGTTCTAAAAGTTGTTTTAAATCTATCATTTTCTGCTAAAAGAACCTAGTTATATCCTGAAAAAAACCATCTAATAATGAAAACATTATATTTTTTCTCAAGTTTGTATTCAAGTTATGAAAATTGACACATAATTATATTTCATTATTTTCTTCGTAACTGGAACTAGATTAGCAACCTATGCAAAATGACGCACTTAAAAGATAATTTGAGCATCTAACAAGTTTTTTAGTTTCTTTTGTATCTGAGGTTCTAGAGAGGAATGTATTTTCCTAAGTTGTTGTTGAAAATTATTAACATCATTTTTAATAAGAATAACATGTTGGATTATACGAGTGTCGTAATCCTTCAAATCAACATAAGTCCATGCAAGAATGTCCTAAAATTTTCGAAACAATTTGATATAATGGTATTCTAAGAGTAATGGACAACTGCGGTGAGAATATTTTCTGTTCGACAAGTTTCGAGCCATTTAGGCAAGTTCATCATCAGGATAACAAGGAGATCCTTGTTATCCTGATGATGAACTTGCCTAAATGGTTCGGAACTTGGCGAACGGAAAAGATTCTCTCCGCAGTTGTCCAGTACTCTTAAAAATATTTAACTGTGGATACAATGAATAATGGTATTCTCTTGAGGGGAAATGTCAAGTCCAAGATTAACATGTTTCAAATTATGTTCCAAGATTTATCAGTTCATGTCCTAAATTTGAACTACAAACTTTTCCATTTAGTGGTTTTTTTAATTTATCTTGCAAATCAAATAATTTCTCAAGAGTTAAGACTCATTTTGGAATAGTGTTGATTGTAGCAACCTCCAAAATTTGATCCTTGCATGTTGCTAGTTATTTGAAATAATATACTATAGTTTGATTTTCTTGTGTTTCTATCTAATTCAACAAATCAATTGTAGGGCCGGTGATAAATTATGGAGTAGGAAACTTTTGTAGGCGATAATATCATTATTGATGGCGATTTCAATATGACATTGTCTTATAGATATGTTTGGGGAAAATGTTTAGGCCTAATTCCTTGGTAGAGTATTTCACACATTTCTTTAAGGAACATACCCTTATGGACATAAAGTTGGTTAAAGTGGTTTGTACTTGGAGAGACTCAAGGAGGGAAGAGAAGGTATCTAAAATATCTTAGATAGGTTCTTTATGCCACAAAAATCGATTGAGGAAGTTAAGAGATTCATGTCTTGGGTGGGTAGTGGTGGTTCTCCAAACCACCTTTCTACTCTTATCTAAGTTGACAAGAAGGGTAGAAAGTCCCTTGCTCCCTTTAAATTCAATTATGACTGGTTGAATGAAAAGGAATTTAGATTTCTTGTCTCAAGAAATTGGAAATTTTATGATCTGTCTTTAGGAGAGTCAAATATGTTTCAATTTGCTTCAAACCTCAACCATGTAAGAAACTAGCATCATAGCACGCAAAGAAGAAAAAGGAAGAAAATCAAGTAGAGATTAAACAAGTTGAAGCAAAAATTTCTTCTCTATCTGAAAACAATCTCTCAAGGCTTTTTAGTGATTATGATCATTTAGATTTGAAGTGTTTGAAGGATAGAAAGAAGATCCCATTTTACAAAGAAGAGGTGGAGCGAAGGCTCAAAACTAGAGCTATCTAGTTATAAGATGGGGAAAATAATACAATTCGTTTGTCACTATTATGATAATTACAAGGAAAATGTAAACACCATATGAGAAATAAATAATCTAGATGGCTCTAAGGCAAGCTCATATGAAGATATATCAAATGTAGGCAAGGCTCATTTCCAAAATATTTTAAAAGAGCCTGAAATCTTAAAAATAGATGACACTATGAAGCTGATAAGATTGTTCCCTGGTTTTTTTTATTAAAGAATCAATGAGATACTTGTCACTAAAGTAACAAATGAGGAATTAAAAGGTCCTGTTTTCATTTAATAAAGACAAGCATTTAGGTCCATATGGTTGGTTTATGGAATTCTAAACTATTTTTTATGACATGTTAGAAGATGAGCTCTTGGGTGGTGAAGGAATAAAAATAATCAAGTAAAGTATTGAGGGCACCCAATTCCACCTTCATTTCTTTAAACCTCAATAAGAATAACCCAGCCCCATATGAGAAATTTTAGATATATCTCATTGTGCAATATTATCTGCAAGCTCATTTCGAAGACTATAAAAAATAGGCTCAAGGGAATGTTGTCCAACATAATTTCAAAGGAGCAACTTGGGTTTTTGTTCAACAAGTAGATTCATGATGTTGTGGGTTCTACCCTGGAAGTTTTTCATACAATAAAATTAAACAAGCTTCTAATAATACTAATGAATATTTACTTGTCCAAGTCCAATGACAAAGTGAATTGATTGTACATCAGGTTGGTACTACCTCAAATGGGTATGAATCTTTCTACTATTAATTGGATTTTAGGATGTGTTACTTTAACTTCTTTTTTTGTTTTAATAATTGGATCTCGTTCGGATTTTTTCAATGCTTAAAGGGGGCTTAGACAAGGTTATCCTCTAGCCCCTTCTTATTTCTACTAGTGGTTGATGGTCTAAGTAAATTAATATCATAAGGAAAAAGGGTGGTTGATATCATAGGTATTAAAGTGGTATGGGAGGTCTCCCTCTCACACTTATTGTTTCTAGATTGTATCACTAATATTTTGTTATTTTCATTTTTAATTAACAACATCCATATGCTTTCATCATCCACACATACAGTCACATTTATCAGATAAGAAAAATACACCAAATATCTTTGAAATAAGCAAAACATAAATAAATCAAAACTCATTTCCAATTCCCTATGCATGGAAAGGGTATTCCCATAGGTTCTTAGTTGATATGTATCATGCAAACGACTAAAAACGTTATGTACCAAAGGTTACTACACCCCCTACATAGTATAGATAAAAAGTGGGAAGAAATCTCCATGGATTTTATGAATGGATTACCCATGTTGGATGGGAAGGACACAATCTTTGTGGTAGTCAACAAGTCAACAAAAAATGTGCATTTCATGGGAATAAAGAAAAAAACTCAACAAAAAAACTTGCAACAATTTCATATATTGATCATATACAAGAAAAGAACCATGAAAAGATGGGATACATGTTTTACCAAACACCAATGAAGAAGATTGCAATAGTTGGAGTGATAATGCAACTTCCTTCTCTCTAGCAATGATACTTTGCAAGAATTGAGAATGTACATAGGAATTCTGAAAAACCTATTGCAATGCAACTGGTATAGAGGTATAATAGATCAATGTTATATGATATTCAATGTACTTAGTCCTAATTAGAAAGATTAAGTATCTCAAATCATGCCTCTCCCTTCAAATCCAATTGATCAAGGGGTGAAGTATATGAGATTCAACCTGAAAATAAATGACTACATGTTTCAAGATTAGTTATGGCTATAAAGAAAAATTGAGGTAAGGATTTCCTTATGGTGCCACAGATGGTTGACTTATGGAGGAAGGTTGATCTTGGCAAATCTCATCTTAGAAATCATTCCCGTATATTGGTCATCCATTGCTCATGTTCCCAAAGGAATACCTGATAAGATTAGGAAAAAATGCTTCAACTTCCTTTGGACAGGGGGGAAGCAATCAGAAGGAATTCCTCTTGTCAAATGGACAAAACTTACAAGACTAAAAGAGGCAAGAAGTTGGGGTTTGAAGAAAATTTTTGTTTTCGGATAGGTTTTGTCTACAAAAGCATGTGGAGACTCTTTTTCAATTATTGACTATGGGTAAAAGTCATGAGATATAAATGTTATAAACATACATCCTTAGAGGAATGGGTAAGGTCATCATTAAAGTATACCAAAGGTACTTCCATTGTTTGGAAAGGGTAGGTGAAAGCTTCCCCTCTTTTAGGGAATGGGTTGCTTCAAAATTTGGAAGAGGAGGTAAAATCATAATCAAGGATGGGCCTTTGGTTGGATGCAATGGTAATTTCAGGCTATCTAGAGAGTTAAAGTTTGAATTATGAGCTCAATGTAAATCAAAGTTATCTTATGTGTCCATTGGGGTGTACATGGGATTGTTTTCATTCTTGGATGTCAATTAAAGATCTAAATTTGCATGGTAACTTGAAACTAGCATAGAAAAACTATATTTTCCTTTTAAATCACAATGCTATTTTTTTACAATACCATGAGGATGAATTGAAATGGACTTGGAATAAATCCATCACTACTCTTTCTGTTGAATTAGGATGTGAAGCTCTAACAGCTCAAGATATTATTGGGGATATAGGATTTGGTGGTGGAACATGATTTGGAAACTAGTTTGTCTGCTCAAAGTGATAAGTTTTGCATGGTGCGTGCTATCACATAAGATTCTCACCTAGGACAATGGAAAAAGACAAAGATGGAATGGACCAAACCATTATATTCTATGAAAGCTTAAACTAGCAATTGCCATAAGAAGGTGCAATAATACATTGATGGGTTGTTGTTGGGATTAAGAAAAGGTAAAAAAGAAACTAAAAATGAGTTTGTACATACCTGGCATTGTACCTTGAGAAAATCAACTACAAGTTTTGCACAAAAGGGAAATGAAGGGCCAACTGTAAGAAGCAAGTTTTGCAGGGAAGGGAAATGAAGGGCCAATTGTAAGAAGTTGTATCAGGATAACAGAAATAGTTACATGAATATTCACATCACAAATAAGCAACCAATTTTCGATGGAGTCCATTATTGGAAAGTGGGATATGTTAGTTTTCTTGTTTTTTATTTAATTTAAATTATTCTGGTTAAAGTATATATAAAAAGCTTCAAGAGACAAATTTCTCACCTCCAAGGAAAGCTACCCTCTAATTCAAATGTTAGCCACCATAGGGAAAACTACTCACCTCATATTGCAAGGAGCCTCTCAAAACCAACGATTCAAGAATGCAACCTTCAACCTCATTGACTTCACTTTTCTTAAACAAATGAGTGATAGTTTCATTTAGTTTTCTCAACAGACCACACACCAAAAGAGAAAATTTCCAACCTAGGAGGCACACAAACTCTGTCATACAGAAAAAGATATAAACCACTCACTTGGATGTGCAATATACCACCTTAACCCAATGAATTACTCACTTTGGAGGCAAGCAGTCTCTCAACCTCGGCAAATTGGTAGCCTGGTAGTTAAGCTAAACGTTTATGTTTATAATCGTCTCTTGTTGACTTGGTTCATCATTATTTCACGCTACCTTACAATTGTCTCGTATTGCCTTTGTTCATCACTATTTCACCTTATAACTTTTCATTTACTTGAAAACAAGTCATCTAGATCTAGTTACGGATTATTGCACCAAAAAATGATATTGATATGGGTGGAAGTATAGCCCCTTATAAAATCCTAGCAAGCCATTTCAAGTGACATGGTTTTCCTTAAATAAATATTCCCTAAAGCATTCTACTATAAAATCTATGGTCAAATGAAATAACCTTGTAAGTTTCTTAAATATGAAGTGATTTCAACTTACATGGTTTCCCTTAACTAACTGTACCCTTAAAAAGTATCCTACAAAAATGAGAATAATTTCTCTTAACAAGAGCCACAAGGTTGCAATGTCCCTGCTACTTGATAAATTGGGATTTGTAAATAGATACATTGATCTTGAAGGGATCTAAGCTAGAATTGTTGCTCGATCCACCATAAATTCATACATGAAGAGATCATGTCCCGTACAGAATTAAGCACAATCAAATAATATCTAAAGTAGCAGAAATCATGCTCTGCCATTAGATCAACATTCATTATAACCAAATACATTTTCCCCGATTACTTGTATGCTTTCTGAAATTGAACATTTTAATGGAAATGACATCTAACTTGTGTTGTTATTTTTTAAGAAAATATTGTTTATGTTCATTTTTGCATATGTTGATGAAACCATCCATTTGGGAGTTTCGTACCATAGACCCATCTAGATTCTTGAAAATAAGATGTAGAAAACAATGAATTAGCATCAAATAACAATAGTTCAAAGATGCATTTTAACCAACCATATACAACCGCTTCACTTGTGTTAGGTGTGTCAAGTTTCAAGATTTTGGATAGACATGCTATTGAGATATTGTTGTCCTCGTCCTCATCTAAAATGTAGATCTCAAATCAAATTTTATGTAGATTAATGGTAGGTAAAAACCATGTCAGTTTAGAGGGCACGAGGGTGATATCACGGCTTTCATGACCAAGTTCAAAACATTAAGGATTTTGCTATAGTGCTCCAAAAATGTAATGTAATGTACAGATTTAGGATCCATATCGAAATGCCCACCTAGAGGTTCCATATTGTAATGTGTGCATTGGTGCAACGATGGTAAATACCAATTCTAGTATGGCTCAACATTCTAAATCTAATCAATTTGTGATTGTTGCAGTGTGCACAATTTTATAACTCAAGTTATTAAGGCCTAAATGTTGGGCACATTTCCCCCTATAGTGTGGCACTTTACCCCTTTTATGGTGGATTACATATTATTGATGTAGGCTTGGGTTTATTAGTGGGTCTATTAGTTGTTATTGTACACTTATGTCTCCTATATATATGAAAGATATATTTTCATGTTAGTAAGCATTGTATATTGTATTGTCTTGGGTACACAGTACATTGTGTAAGGATTTTCCTCCCTTGAAGAGGATTGATATTCATCTATTTTATTCATTACTAAGGCGTGGATTACTTTCTTCTGCTCTATTTCTACTATTTTTATGTTATTTTTGGGACTTGGTTGCATAACACAAGTGCACATGCATATATAGTACACCAGTCCTAGCACACTAAGATCAAAGAAACATGCACTAAAGCCTCCATTCACTGAGAAAAAACCTTTACGACCACTAGTAGAGGATTTTATAAAGGTGAATTCAATCATTTTGGTCTCTGAGTATTTTTTTTAATCCACACAACTAATTGAAAACAATAGTCGGTGTCATAGATAAGGACTAATAACAAAGAAAAATGAGGAATTTAAAAGAAAAAAAGTGAAAAAAAAAGAGTTTTCTTTAGTAACCATTGACCGTACATTAAGTAAAACTCATAATTAAAAGTCTGACATGTCAACCATTGCTATGATTATACTTCAACATCAACATTTCTATTTTAGTCATAAACTACAACTTTAAAATTTTATAAAAGTACAGTCATTATGAAGAACATGGACAAAATTAAATCATTCAGCGAGAGTAGCAAGGTGCTTTACAACCCAATATGGGGGATACTTCCTTTACCCAGTTGTGGAACCATGTTTCTATAGTGTTTTGGCAAGTTTCTACCTTTACATAGATTGCATTTAACATTAAGTGGGAAAAATATAGTCTAATGATTTCTCTTCATGGCTTCTTATACATCTTCAAAGAGGATGTTGTGCACAAGTCCAACCTTATGTTGACCCTCTCACTTCTTTTTAGCTATGGTCAACCAGGCTTTCGAATTGGATATACACACACCAACTTTTACTTGTATTTGCAATAGGTGTTTATAAACCTAGTCTTATCTTAATATTCCTTTTGAGTTTCTCTCTATGATATGCACTTGTGATGGATATCATTAAACCCGCACCACTATTGTATTTGATCACACTTGGTGATATTCAATCTCTTTCAAATATATGGAGTTGGATTGTCTCGTTGTCACTTCAACTACAATTGATCTTATTCGATGTGGGTATTCCAATCTCCTCTCCATTAAAGGGTGTGTTTCTTATAACACCTCTTGGAATGGACAATTCAAAACCAGTCTCTTAGTAAATGTGTAGTATCACAAGGTTAGATCCCCCTTCCCTCCTTTATTGGATGAGCATGTTAGTAATAGTTGTGATCAACCCAGGAGATTGAACTCCAAAATAAGGAATTTTTAATGCCCATAGTTGACTAAATATTACGAGGTACCAAATTCCAATGTTTGTAATTCTCATGGATTCCAAACACAAACAATCAATGCCAAAATATTATGCCCTCCTCATTCACAAAATTTCAAAGATGGTCAAAGAATATTATATTTATGAAATTTATGAGAAAGTAAACTTGATGTCAAAGATGACCAAACGCATTTACTATTGGCATATTGATCTCACTTGGTGATAAAAAGAGTTGAAGGAGATGTGTGTTAAGAAAATGTTAAAAGGAAATTTGGATAAAAGATGAAATAAGTCTATTTGTTTTTTTTAATTGTTTTCACCTTTTTTTTAAGAATGTTGTTTAGAAAATGATACTTTTTTAAGCATGTTAGAAAATGATAATTTGTGTATACCACGTTTGTTTAAATGGCATTAAGTTCATGAAATTGATTATCAGATTTATCTATTTGTATTGAGAATTCCTTCATTGATGCAACAATTGGAAATAAAATACCATTTAAAGATTTATAAACAGCATTAATGTCTAAGCATTGTTAATGAATTTAAATATGCTGAAGATTATGTTTGGATGCATGGATGTCATGATTATATATAGATAGAAGTGTGGTGTCATAATATGGTAAATAAATAATTTGATAATTTGCATGTGATAAATAAATAAATAATGTCATATTTGATTACTTTCACCTAAAACTAAGAAAATATGATAGATAAAAATGCATAAATGATATATATGAATTTCAAAAAAAAAAATTCAAATTTTAGAAGATAGAAAAGAAATCTATAAAATAGAGCTTTATACATGTGAGGGAAACCATTTATAAGTTTGATAAACATTCATTAGTTATAGTTATAAAACTATTAAATTGAATAATAGAAATATTTAGATTAACTATTTAAAAAGTGAAGATAAAAAAAAATGCAATTTCTTTAACCTAGAAGGGATTGTGATAAGTTAAAAACAAAAATTAATTATTAATTTGTTATATATATATATATATATATATATATATATCTTTTTAACTATTTAAAATCTTTAATATTTAAAAGAAAAAGAAAATTAATGATTGTTGTAAAATAAAATGAGAGTTTTAATGTGAATACAAATTTAATGTAAAAACTAAGTAAATATATAGAAGAAGAAAAAATAAAAAAAATACTATTATGGAACAAAATTGTAATATAAAAATTTGACACAAAATTTATGGAAAAGAAAAGAGAAATATGTGAGAAAAGAAAATAATATTAATGTAAATTATAAACTATATATTTTGAATATTGCATTGTTTGAATACATTAATCTACATGCCACCTCAAACAAAGGAGACAACTTCCATCTTAAGAAAGACAATGGTAATGGTAAAACCACAGTGTACAAAAGATGAATGAACATTAATGATAGAGGAAGAATTAAGAGAACATAGTGTTAAACATTTTTATTCGAGCATAACATAATAGATTAGATATTCTCATTTATCAGTGCTCAAAATTGGATTTTGTGCATGTGGCCTCCACCCACAAAGAATGCAAAATTGGAATTAGGTTTTTCTAATGAGAAAGAACATGAACATGGTCACTAACTTTCGAAGCTTAATGGAATTCGAGATTTCATGTAATTTTAGCTATGGAATGAGATAAAATTGGGGAATGTTGTGGTGTGTAGGGTTTTAACCCTTTCTTTTGTATCCTTCAAGTTTGTTTCATTTTTTCCATTTTTTATCTTTTGTTTATCCCTTAAAGTCTATTTAAACATTCAAGCTTGAGTTGAGGTAGTGGCCCCATCCTGCACCATCTATTTTATGACTATCATTCAAAGATTGCAATTAAATTGAATTATTAATAAGCCCATCCTCTACACCCAAAAAAATTTCTTAAGTTGAGGTTGTAGAGAACCCATCATCCATTCCTAAACTTTTGGCTTAAGTCAAGTTTATAGAGAGCTCATTCTACCAACTTCCAAAGTCTTCTTTTATCCTTACAAACGTGTGTTCTCTTCACCCCATCCCCGCACTTCTTATGTTCGTTTTATTGGGGTGGAGGGTGGAGGCATCCTCACTTCTCTTTTTACATTCCATCCTCCACCCCAAAGTATTTCTCCTTCATCCACCCTTGGATCCAATTATCCCTCTTTCTCCACACCTTTATTTTCTTGGCTTCCAAACTCCAATTTCCTTCAATACAAAGGGTGAAGGCATCCTTTGTATTCCCATCCATGCATTCCCTTTGTCTTATGCTCTATTCACCTACACTTGTAGTTTGTATTCCCATCCAAGCATTTCCTTTGTCTCGTGCTCTATTCTACTCCCTTCGTAGTTTCCCTTGCTAGACCACATCTACTTAACTAGGGAAAAGGGTGGGGGTATCTTCCACCTCCCCTTCAATGGATTCTCCTCCACCCTATTGATGCCTAGAAAATCCCAGGTACCGACAGTAGGGATTCTCCCCAATAACCGTTCCCGATTAGATCGTTTATCGTTTGGTATGGGAATCTGTCCGGTTAGCGTCCTGGCTACTGTAGAATTAAAAGAAATTTTTAAGTCTATTTACCAGTTGCTTCCTGGTCCACCATTTATGTATTTTCTATTTTAAGATGAAATGCAAGTGCCTATACTAAATGCAAGTGATTAGTGAGTAAGAGCCTCACTACAGATGCGCAAGGCTTCCCTCAGTCTTACCGCTCATGCTCCACAATCACTTCTACGAAAGAAAAGAAACAACTAATCTATTCTAAATTATTCTAACTATCCCCAGGGAGCAAAGTTTATATCAGAATGAGTAATATATTCTATTTTTTGCATGTAGAATCCTACAGGTAGCTGTTAAATCCTTCATACATAAACACAGTAGAAAGATAACACAAAGATAGCTTTGTTAAGTTAAAACATCTATTACTCATTTATTGCACAAGATTCATAACAGAAAAATGAAATCATTCATAAACACATAGATAATTCAAACAGGTTTAGAACGATCTCACAGATTGTATAGCATGCTAAAACAGAAATAATTCATCATTTAGCGATCCACACAACCCGTTTAGAAACTCATACAGTCCTTTCTCCAGAAAAAATTTGGTTCTCTTTATTATAAAAGAAGTAGTTCTCATACAAAAAGCTTCAACATATGTGTGCTAGAAAAAGTCCTTTAAATCTCTATTCAACCCCCTATTTATACACTTTACAAGTGACTTTCGGGTTACCCCAGCGGCTTAGGCTTCTTGGACTCTTGGATTACAAAAAAAAATCTTCTAGTGACTTGCACTAGAAAAATAGAATAAAAGTGAGATAATCTACAAAAAGTGCCACATGCACATAAGACAAAATCTAGGAAGACCCAACTGACCCTCCAATGAAATATTTCCATGCAGCAGCTTCTACAGCAATTGTATTAAAGTCCATAGGCTCTAACAATTTGGTTGTTACTTCATGTATGGCCAACTGTGACTTTATCTATGTTGTTCTAGGTGGAGTTACCCTGGGCTGATCCTCTAGCAGGAATTATTGACTGTGACTTGTGCAACCAAACTCTTCACTGCTTTCTTAGTAACACCTTTAACTTGTCGTATCTTAAGTTCATCCTCCTGCAACCTATCATGGAGGTATTTTAGATGTTCCTCAAAATCAGGAAACTCCTGGATTCGCTTCGCCGAAGAGGGTTGGAATCTATTATGTGTTGTGAGCACCCTCTTATAAAAATACACACATTTCTCCATCATTTTCCCGACACTGGCAGTTAATCTTGCTGTTGAAGTCCATTACTTCAAATTCTATTTTCAGGTTTTTAGTAGTCTTTTGCAGAAACTGTTCTAGAAATACCACATTAGTCTCTAACCATGTCAGTTGACCCTAAAGGATTTGTGAAACCTCTAGTGTTCTCATCCTGAAATTAGTCGAGAGTGCTAATATTTCCTGCAATCTTACTTCATCGTGTTTAATCTTATACACTTCTTCTGCTAGCTTTAGCTGGACTTGATATGTTTCCTCCTAGTCATGATGGCATGCTCCCGGAGCGGGGTGATATCAAATTGCCTCTCATTTTCTACCTTGAGCTAAGTCTCCAAATAATTATTATATGCTTCCAAATCTGCAACTCGGGCCTTTAACTCCTCTACTTGCTTATCACCTGTAGCCTTTTGTGCTTCTAGCTCTGAAACCTTATCCTCAAGGTCTTTATTTTCTCCATCAATAATGGTATTTGACAGTTCCAAATCCTCCTTCTCTGATTCTAAAACCTGGTAGGATTCTTTGAGCCTCTCGAACTATGACATAATGGCCTTATGTTTTCTCTTCATTTCTCGGCCCTCTCCCCTTTATTTCATCAAAGCATCTTTGACTCTCACCACCCTCTCCTTGTATTAATCTACAGTGTCTTTCAATTTATCCACATTCTATGCATTTTCTTGAGCAGCTACTACACCAATTGAGGCCATCAGTTGTGGATATTCATCATTGCCTTTCATGACCAGTCTCTTAGTAATTGTAGTTACCTCAGGTTGGGTTCCTACCTTCAACTTCTTTTCGACCCTTCGAATAATGGCCTTCCGTTTACGGTTAAAAACAACTTTATCCAAGCATGCTACCACATGTTGCTTGGACGGGGTGAAGGGTACCAGCTCTAAGTCTTCAAAAGGGAGGTGACCTCCTGTTATTATGCCTCCTGAGGTAGAAGGAGGATCTTCAGGATTAACCTGGGAAGTATTCATTTCTACATTTTCCATGTCTCTGTCCTCCTGCTCCTTTCTCCTTAATTATTTTCTTCTTCTTGTCTTTCTTTTTCAGTTGCTTCCTTTTGCAACCTCTCCTCGGCCTCTCTTTGCCTTTGTTCTTCTTCACCTCGTCTCTTTTCTTCTTCTTCCTGTTCTCTTTGGGCCTCATCAACTGCTAACTTCTATGCTTCTTCTTTCTTCCTGGAAGCTTCTTCTTTTATTTTCTATTGCTCCACAACACTACTCCTGCTGCCTTTTCCTCATGTTGTTGTATTCTTATGTTTTAACCGCTTATTCAAAGCGGTCATATTGCCTATGTTCTTAAAAATTTCTTAATCCTTATCCACATGGTCAGAGTATTCAAAATGTGTTCTTACCAGTGCACAATGTGCAGCAACTTTTCCTCAGGAGTTGTTCCTATGAAAACTTTTCTCACGGAAGTGAAAATATTTTAGGTATTTCACAAAATTCGGTGTGCTTTTAACTTTCGAAAACCTGTAGCTACCAACATAGAAAGGCATGGGTGGGTAGACTTCTTTCTTTATGTCAAACATGAAATTTCTAAATCCATCCAAAAACAAATGTCTTACTGCTTCCTTATGCACGATGTAATCAGTTGCGTATTTAGGAAGCAGTGATGGGGCTCTATTTCCCCCATACATCCTCAAATAAGTGCCTTATTTGGAAAAAAAATAGTCTCCATATTCACTAATCACCTCAAGTGCTCCCTCAGACATACACTTGCATTCTTCAAGAAATATCAGCTGGTAAATAGGCATCAACAGTTCCTCACAGATAAGCTTATAAAAATTGTGATACCTATGGGACCATAAGATTTGATATGTTGTGTAAATGGGGTCCTAGCATTAGTCCAACTGCAGTTCAATTTCGGGAAAGCGTAACGGCATAAGATGCAATCGATTAAGTATGACCCCATGTAGAACTCTGATTTCTTTTGAAGCAATCCTCCAAGTGCAGCAATTATGCATGAAGACAGGCTATTTGCTACAATATCTGTGCAATTGAAAATAGTACCCAGCATAACTACATGATAAATCAGTGGAACCCATCCTATCTTATAGAGCCTTCCATCGGCCCTACTGAATATCCTATTAAAAATCAAGGCTACCAATCTGTAAGGAGTGTGCAAGCCGGCAGTTTCATATTCCCCAAAATCCTTTTGCCGAAATGACTTTCCTGTTGTCATCATCATCTTTGCACACCCAACATAATCTATGCTTAAACTATTTATCCAGTCGCCTGGCATGCTGACTTCTGAGACTGGTAGATTGTAGGCTTTATATATATACGAAGGAGTAAAGGAAGCAAAACCTTTTTCCTTCGACATTATATATGATCGTATACTTTGAGTCTGCCTTAGATATAATCCAACCAATCACTTTGGCACATGGAAACAGTTCAGGTCATGTAGACACCTCTGTGATCCCAGATCTCAAGATATTTTCATATAGCAGAAGATCCTCCAAGCTCGCATCCAGGACCTTCTAATCCTTGATCATGGGGTGTATTTGTCCCCATTTGAATTCCAGTTCGGCTCCAGTAATAGTTTTGGTGTCCACATAAATTATCTCAATCCTGGGCATGATTTCCACATCCAAGTCCTCCTCGACCACCTTGGATTTCTTCTTTCCCTTCTTTGTCAAAAAACATATCAAGACTTGAACTTAGTTACCGAATATTTAAATGTATAGAGTCATATAAACATAAAAATGTGACCTACTGCAAGATATATAAGAGAGATTTTACAAATCATATTTTCCTTGCGTTCATAGAGGAAAATGGCTACCATCATCTTTACCGAGTCATCCATCATAAAAACCCAGGCAAGGTAAAAAAGAAAAATGATAAATCTAAGTGTGTGTTCTAACTGTGGCTTTGGGAGCTCAACCCAAGATCATCGGGGGTTGGAAGAATCACCCGAAATCGATGTAAAACCAGTGCAAAACCTCCCCTTATTAACCTTATTAACCGTGAGAAAAAACAGTCTAGAGGGATAGTGATAACTCCAACCATATAGGTCAACCTCAAAAGTGCTAAAACTAAGGTGACGGCCATAGAGGGAAAAAAATGCTTCTCGACAGAAACCCTAGGCCAGAACCCAAAACCAACAGCGGCCTCCTGAGCTTGCAACTCCCCCTGTCGTCATAAGCAACTATGAACCAAGCGAGAAAAAACTGGTAAAAATCTCGACCCACTCTATTTTTATCTTCAACATACCAGGGGTCTGAGCTATCCATGGCCAAGGACAAAATGGTAGAGGCAAAAAACAGCTCGGAGCAGACCAACAACCATGGCCTGTGGAAAACTAGGTAAAACAAAACATGGGGCTGGGTCACTTAACTCAAAGCAAAACAAGACCTAAAGAGGCTGAAGGTCAGACTTTAACCATGGCAGGGATAGAAAACCTAAATCGTACATGAAGAGGTCTCAAAACACTAAAAACCAACCCCGTAAAACTAAATCTCCACACCCTGTTTTACTAAGACTGAAATTACAACAAGGAGCTGCCCTGCTTTGTCAACTCGATATAGTTGAATCTTCTGTTGGTGGGTGCCCTTAACCTATGTGTTCATTATCTAATCAATGGTTGCATGTTCCATTTATTCAGGATTAAGCTCTGTAGGTGTCATTTGTTCTACCACCTCTGAGGTGTCCAACAATGGAGCAAAATATGGTCAAAGGAGCTCCACATTGAATATTGGGTGCAAGCCAAGGAATGGAGAAATGCTTAATTCGAAGGCATTATCACAAAATTCCTTGGTGATGGTGTATGGCCCATATCGAACTGGACGAAGCTTGTGATGGGATCTTGTGAGCCTCTCTTTCTACAAATGCAACCAAACCTTATCCCTAACATGGAACTTGTGTGGAACCCTATGTTGGTCATGTCACTGCTTATATTTAGTATTAGCCTTTTCCAAAATGACATGGACCTGTTGGAGGATGTGCTAGATTCATTCAACAGATCTGGTGGCCTTATCTGCCTCAGCATGAGCATGGGAAGATTCCTCCTGTCTAGATGCAAGGGGCAGAGCTACATCAATTGGGACTAGTGGTTGGAAACCCACGCACACCTGAAAAGGGTTGTGGCTGGTAGAGCTATGAAGAGCTCTGTTATAGGTATCTTGAACATAAGGAAGGCTCTAATCCCATGTGCGGGGGTGTTTATAATTATACATTCTAAAAATATGCACAATCATCTGGTTGACTACCTTTGTTTTTCCATCGGTCTGGGGGTGGAAGGCAGTCGATTTGGTGAGCATGGTATCCATCAATGACAATAGACTAGACCAAAAAGTGCTCAGGAACCTGTTTTTCTGATCTAAAATGATAGTCTATGGCAGCCCAAAATGAACCCAAACATGCTCAAAGAAGAGCTTAGCAATGGATTCGACAGAGATGCTATTCTTGCAAGCTATAGGAATGGCCATCTTAGAGAAGTGATCCATGAACACAAACACACAATAATTACCATGCTTAGTTGAAGGCAGTCCTAACATCTAATCCATGGAGATGGATTCCCATGGCCCATTCGAAGTGGGTAGGGGAGTGTACAACCCTTGATTTTTTGCAGTTGGTTTCGCGATGGCGCAGGCAGTGCAGGATTTGATATATCGGTTGATGTCTTGTTGGAGTTTGGGCCAATAAAAATACTTCTACAATACTGTCATTTTCATTCGACTATAATGCGATTCCCAAATCATCTGCTCACGCTTTCTTGAAGGAACACAAATATGTCCTGGGTGGCACAGAAATCCTTCCTGAAGATGAAAGTATTCCACTGGTGTACCTGCACACAAGGATTGATATATGGGAGCAAACTCGGGATTACTTTCATATAGTTGAGGCCACCCAGAGGTCTCGTGGTAGTAAGAGTTGAGCACCATGGTTAATGTTGCTACTAGAGATCAACTGATGAAAATAGTGGATCGATTGGTGATGCCCTTCTTATATTTAATGTTCAAGTAGAACTGCTGTAAGTAAGTGGAGCACTTGTGGTGGTAGTCATTCTATAACTTTCCTTGGGTTTGCATGAACTACAAGGGCTTGTGATCAGTGTGGATGATTATTTCTTTTCCAAGGATGTAATGCTTCCATCGGCGGCAGGCTTGGACAATGGAGTACATTTCCTTGTCATAGGTGGGGTACTTGTGGATTGCATCTGAAAGTGTCTCACTGTGATATGCCACTGGATGGACAAGCTGAGTGAGGGCCACACCAAGGACGTAGTCCGAATCATTTGTCCTAATATCAAAGGGTTGTTGTAGATTCGGTAAGGTAAGGACGGGTGCCAAACATAAGCGTTGCTTCAGCTCCTCAAATGTGTGTTGTTGTGGCTTGGACCAGATGAAATTGGCCTTAGATACACCTTTGGCCACCTGGATAATGGACCAAGCAATATTAGAGAATCCCAACACAAATCTATGATAGAATTTTGCAAGGCCTAGGAAGTTGCGAAGCTCTGTGAAAATCGTCAAAGTCAGCCAATTGAGAATGGCTTGGATCTTGTTAGGATTTACAAGAACACCATGTCCATCCACAATGTATCCTAGATACTAAACCCTTTCCATGCCAAATGATCATTTATCTAGATTGGCATATAACTTGTGTTGTCACAGGGCGTTGAGGACCTGGTGGATATACTGCAAATTTTCTGCCCATGTTCTACTGTAGATGAGGATATCATCTAGATATATGACCACGAAGGAATTGGTGAATGGTTGTAAAATGTAATCCATCATCCTCATGAAGGTTGTTGGAGCATTATTCAAGCTGAAAGGCATGACCAACCACTCAAAAAGGACTTCCCTAGATTTGAAGGCAGTCTTCCAGACATCGTTCCGCTCAATTGGCACTTGATGATAGTAAAACTTCAGGTAAATCTTGTTGAAATGCTTGGCCCCATTGATCTATTCGAGGAAATTTTTGATATGAGGAATGGGATACTAATTCCAAACTGTGATCTTGTTTAGATCTAGGAAGTCAATACAGAGTCACCATGTCCCATATTTATTTTGTACGAACACAATTGCACTCCCACAAGGTGAGCAGTTGGGTCGAATGTGCCCCTTTTGGATTAACTCTTGAATCTGGCATTTGATTTCTTTATTCTCCATGAGGGAATGGCTATATATTGGCCCATTAGGTAAAGGTGCACTAGGGATCAAATCAATGGAATGCTTGACCTGACAATGTGTTGGAACCTCGACAGGTGTGGTGAATATGTCTTTGTATGTTTCCATGATCTTGTCCACCTATTTCTGCTATGTAGAGGGGTTATGTGTGGAGGTGTTGGATGTTGTGATTTTTCATTCACCCTCAGAACGAACCATGAAGAGTACGAATTTCCCTGTATGGGATATTAGCTTCCTGCACTGCTTCGTTGTGATGAGATACACTGCAGTAGCAAAAAGTGTCTTTGGTATTTTGTAGAGTTTTTTTCCCAAAGTAATAATGACACTATGAGGTCTAGACTCATACACAACATGGTGTTTCCACATATCGGGTTGTCCTAACAGAACATCACAATCTTCAAGTGAGGCAACATCACACATTACCTCATCTTTGAAGGGGTTGATGTCCTAGGAGAGGCGGCACTGTTGACTGACGTGGATGTCTCGTCCATGGCTCAGCCAACCAATGTTGTAGGTTTGGCGATGTCGAACTATCGAAAGCTTCAATATTTTGAAGACCTTGATCAAGATGATTTTGTTCTGACTACCATTGTCAACAATGAAATGTAGTGGAGACCCATGCATCCATAGATGTGAATGGAAGATGCGCTCCCTTTCTGATGGCTCCTAT
Source organism: Pseudotsuga menziesii (assembly GCA_001517045.1). Taxonomy (NCBI): domain Eukaryota; kingdom Viridiplantae; phylum Streptophyta; class Pinopsida; order Pinales; family Pinaceae; genus Pseudotsuga; species Pseudotsuga menziesii. The sequence goes on along the minus strand of LPNX011169370.1, from coordinate 676,921 downwards.
GACTCTTCTGGTTGGATCTTTGTAGTTGCGATGGTGTCACTAGGTTATGCATCAATGATTTTCTTACTCGTTTCTTTCTCTGCATCAATTTTTGAGTCAAAGTATGGCTCCAGGGATTTTGTCTCAGCCAACAATGATTGTTTTGAGTGGCATTCATCAGTGTTGTGCCAGGTTATTTCGTGTAACTCGCACCACTTTCCAATGTCCTTTGATTTCCCATTACCCTTATTTTCCTGCAGCTTGGACTACTTGTCGGGACTTTGGCCATCCTTTATCCGCCCTTTGGGTTGTGAATTAGGGCCACTTTTTCCCAGCTTCTATTGTTGATTTGCAGACCCAAAATCCAGCTTTTTTTATTAAACCTTTGCTTGATCTTGACGGCATATCGGTACGCTACTCCTATTGAGGATATGTCCAGTAAATCCGTCTCTAGCATAATGTACCTATGCATGACACTACGGTACTTTAGAACCAAGTTTCATTTAGATTCTCTAATACCCATCTTTGAGCGCAGGTTATAGAATATATTGGTATACTCTGACACCGTTTGGTCTTCTTCCTAGCGCAATGTCGTCCACCAAGTGTATTGGTCATCATAGTTTCCGACTAGGTATAATTCCTCTTTGATGACATTGACAAAAGATGCCCATGTGGGTTATGTATTGAATATCTCATATTCATCCCTCGCATGCCTCTCGCAATACCCGTCCCACCATTCTTTGACATGGGAGATGGAATTAAGGAGCGCTACAGTGATCTTTTCACTATCGAAAAAATTTTGAACAAAGAATTAACCCTCTAATAGAATCAACCATTTTTCCAAAGTATTTGCATCTATCTTTCCTTCAAATAAGGGGATTTCAAAGTTAAATTCTACCTTGAAGGGAGTCGCACTCGTGAAACGGTTTCTCATTGATGATGTGGTCATCGTCAGCGGTATTCTTCGAAGGATATGGGTGAAGTTTTCCATCATCCTGTCCCTATGTCACACGAGGGATACCTCGAGCAACAGTTTAATAGGATCTCCTGCTCCATCATATCTCTTTTCTTCTCCCACCATGTGAGGCTGCTTGGGACGACGAGAGGTATTTTTCCCAAGCTCAACTAGTTTGAGACCCAACTCTTGATATTCAGATCCCATCGGGGACATTCACTGAGAAACCATAAGATCATAAAGTTATGATACCACTGATCCATATTTATGTGATAACGAAATGAAAGAGCATATGTATATTCACATACACATATATATGGTAATAAACACAGTAATACAGTAAACTCATATTCTATTAAATGAATGAAATAAAACAAATTGTAAAACGAAAGCATCTAGAATGGTGGTAATTGTATCTCTAAGAATATATGTGGTGGCTACTGTAATGTCCCCATTCAAATAATTGCATAGCGGGAAAATTCCATCAATCCTAATAGTTCCCTAGGTTGGGTGGAAACATTGGGGAGTTAATAAGGGAGCTAATAAATGGTATTTAGACATTAGAAGGAATAAATATTTATTTAATGGAGTTAATTAAATGAATTCAAGTGAAAAATCAAATGGCTATGGAGAATGGAGACACATGGAGATTATGGGGCCCACTAAAGCTAGAATTCATATGTTAAATGGCATCCTCCTCTTGTAATTTCGAATCTATGGGAAGCCTAATGTTTTGGGATGGATTATGATTTTAATATACTTGTCCATATACTTCATAGGTCGAATTTAGGATGAATTGTAACTTACATGGGAGAGGAATATCCAAATGGGAGTTTCATGGACACTTGGCTAGATTCCCCTTACATTTATGACATCTATGACACCAATGATGGAGATTCTATGATAGTTATGGAATAAGTCAGATATGAATGCTGAAATACTGACATAATTACATTTCAGGCCTGAATAGAGCATCTTAGGGGTCGAATTTGGGAGTTGGAGAATGCCAAGAGGCTCCTACTCAAATTTGGGAGAAGAGGGAAGGTGAAGAGAGAGGCCACATGGCATAGCATGAGAAGCCACACCAATTCCACCTGGATTTGGTTTATGTATGGATTTGAAACCTTAGAAGACCAATAATGTTTATAAAATACAGAGATCAGCCATGAGAAGAACCTTTTTATCATTTGTGAAATTTGCTATTGAGAAGAGAGAGTGCTAGTGGAATACTAGTTCATGCCTTAGCCAATTTTGAGGGTGAAAAATTCCCATCCTAGTTGGTGTTTGGAGAGGCCACAAAGATATTTCAAGGAGGTTAAATGGATTCATAATTTGCAGGTGCAATATACATCAGCTCGTGGACGCATCAAGTTCATCTTGGTCTTCCTTCCATCTCAAGTTTTCTCACCATATTTCAGCTCTATGGAGTGAGGCACACTTGGTGAGATATTCATCTCTTTGAGAAAGCTTCTATTGATTCAGTATTTTGTATTATGAGGAAGATGCTCTTTTATTTAATTTCATAAATCTCTCAGGTATAAATTCCAATAAATCTTATGTATTATTGCTTAATAATGAAGAAACAATGTCATTTCCCCACTACCTTGTTGTAAACTCTTGTAATCTTGATGGATTCAAATGGATGTATGAACTATTGATGATTTATGAGTGAATGGATTTTAATTAAATTATATTATGGGTTTCATGTTCAGTAACTGATAATTTGTGGCCCTTGGATCGAATTTCATAGCATTTGGGGCAAACTACACCTCATTTCCCCAAGGGTCCAAAACTAGTTTTTTACATCTGTTTGAAAGAAGTGATATCAGACATGATAATTCAAGTGGTTATGCATATGAGTCTCTGATAATGTCCTATACACATCCCCTTATTCAATTTAATAATTATAGTGGTTTTCTGCACATTTGGGAAGCCATTTCTATCACTTACCCCGGGGGGATTTGAACCCAAAATTGCTAGTAAAATCATCTATCTTGTTCAGAATTTAGTACAGTATTGAAAAAGTGATTGGAGGGACATAATACATCCCTAAACATAATAATTAAGTTATTATATCATTCATACACCTTCTCTGAATATTTGGGAGCAATTGGGCTGAATTGGAGACCAAGACACTAAAACTAGTCAAGAGCCAAAATTGAAAAAATTTGGAAAATTGGGCATTTTGGTAAAAAATTAAAAAAGGGACATTACAGCTGCAATCACTTGTGACGAGATGAGTACAAAATGAGGTCGAATGGCCTTTAATAATAAATCCTTGGAGATGCAGAAAACCCTAAATTAACCCTACGAGATGAATTGTCATAAATTTTGCAACCCCAAGGTAGTTAGTTGAATATACAACTTCTCGGGGTCATAACTTTTGGATACATTCTTTGTTTTGGGAGCTCAATAGCCTTTTGGAAAGGGATATCCGAGATTTACAACTTTCGACTCGTCAAAAAATGTTGTTTATGGCCTCAAAACGGCCCCAGAAGTTTGGGACCCAAAAACCCATACAAAATTACAAGAAAATTGTGAAAATGAAAAACTATTTTGAGCCAGTGGAATAGGTGGGTGGCCACATATACCCATTTGGATCAAATAACATGATAACGAAAAAAGGTTGTTTTTTTGTATAGATGATTATTTGAAAGTGGTGATGTTTAATGTACAGTCTCTACCAATGATTAATGTATGACTTCTATAGCCTATGAACAATATCGTTCAGTATTTTACCTAAATAAAATAGTGGGTTGTTGTCTTTTTTCCCTGGAAAAAAATGTTAAACATGAGTCGTAAATCATATTAATTCTAATATCCTATACATCGTGATGATACATCAATTATTTACCTTTTCTTTGTTCATAATCAATATCTACTAGACTATATATCTCAACACTCTCCTCCCCTTCATATATTATTCCTTAGGTAAAAAGAAAGGAACCGATTCTTTTGACTAACATACAATATAACCTAAATCATATGACTCAACATAATAGGGGAATTCCCACCACCTGGAAAGAGTTCAAGCCTTAAACATGTGTTCCAAAAGGTTTATGTTATAATATTTATACTATAAACGTTATGCACAATGAAAAAATATTAAATGAGTAACATACAACATGGATTAGAAATTGGTACCATGTCTATAATTTCAAATTCTATGTGTCTATCTATTCAAAATTTGATGATGGTTACATGTTTTTCATGCTTGTCATTTTACCTTCTATATAAGTTTACAAAGTGTCAATTTATTTTTGATGATATATGCAAATATGACTATAGAATATTTGCATATTCTGTACAGTTTTAATTTAAACTCAAATCTAAGGCAAACATCAAAATCTGGCACCTCGATTCATGTTTTACACGCTACTAATCTCTTTATCAATGACAAAGAACAACGCAAAAAAATGAAAAATCAAAAGGTTGTGAACAATAATAATCCATAAGAAAACCTACCAGAAAACATACAACTGCTACAATGGAATGAGGAATCATGCCTCTATTTCTAAGATTTCATGGCAATGAAACTACCTCAATTTTTCGCAAAGAATCAATTTAATTAAGAATACTGCCATGATGTTTTAGATTCTAGTTGAAAATGGCACTCAAATGGCAACCACATGGCAACTTGATATGGAATTGATTCAGAGTTTTAAAGTTCATTTGAGAATATTGGAAATTCATGAAAATATAAACACTTGATGGGAATCATTTCAATTATCACAGCAAAAAGGGCTTAGGCCTATCAAAAACAAGTGTTGCATGGAAACTAATACCTACCGAGGTTGGTAGGTATGCTACCACTTTGCTATAGAAAAGCTAAATAACCTAAGCTTGTTTATTTTGTTATATACAGAGTAGTAAAGAAACTTTGCTAATAGTGATAAAAGTAATCTAGGTCTTCCACATATGTACAAAGGTTATCATCTTATGTCTTTATATGAAAGGTATGAAATTTCTCCATTTCCTTTCAACTTTGACCATTTTTATATTCATAAATCTCATCATTTCCATAAACTAAACTAGAATATAGATAACTATTTAGATTGATAAAAAAAATTAGAAAACTAGAGTAATCCACTTGATAATCTGAGTAGCCTCATTCTAATTATATATATATATATATTGGAAATATAGAGGTTCATATGCTGGAAAGCATTTTGACAGAAGCTTTCTGAAAGGAATGAAATAATTTTGTAACCATAATATATTGTATTGTTTATAAAATAATATTATAATACTTTCATAAATAAGGCAGGAATATGGATTTTGTTTGTCTATGTTGAACAGATTCTCTAAAAGTTCCTAAGAAAAGAAATAAATATAATAAACTACAACTAGTAACACATCAATTTCGTGCAATTAAGATAAAGGGTAGTCCAACAAATACATTTCACACATTATACACAAGAGAGGGTACATTCTCCTTCTCGAGTCTTGCTTCTGGTGATGAAGACTCGGTTGTTGTAGTGGATGGATTATATGCATTATAAACTATTGGTCTATTTAATTTCATCTTGATTAAAACTCCATTGCCCTTAAAATAAGTGCTAAATAAATTGAGAGCCCCAGATATGTAAGAATGGGATTTGTCGATAGAAAGAGATTTGGTTATGGATCTCTGAAGAGGTGTCAGCCCTTTCGTATGCATTTGTAAACATATTGTGGATTGGGACAATATTGGCATTGTTTAATAAACCATTATTGCAAGCCTATGTCTCTATATGGATAAAAATATAATGGGCCTTGCAAATGAAGAAAAACAAATGAAATTATGCGCAACTGCAAGGCCTAAGCAGGGAAGCAACAACTGCTTACCAATGATCACATGGAGATAAAGGACAGTGAAGGGCGAGCCTGGATGGTAGTTTGACGTTTGTACCCACAACATATTTTATTTTTATTACTTCTTTGGCTCATTATTGCCGAGATAACGGCCTACTTCTTCACATTCACCACGCGATGCATGCAGTTATTGACAGACAAAGAAATCGTGGCATGCACTTCCGTGTAGATTGCTTAGTTATTTTCCTCATCTCCCCTCCCTACGATCTCTATTTTCTGGATCATTTATTTTGAACATGGGGGGCAAGGAAAGGAAGGAATGGCATGTATCTAGTACTTTTATTTTTATTATATAATGTTTTGACCATTTGTAGTCCATTTCATAATTGAAATATGAGGTGTCATATTTAAAGTTTATATAGAAACTCCTCGATCGCATATAAATAATAGGTGTATTAAAAATAATACTTTATAATTTGTTATGGAGAATGTTGCCACAATCGAATTTGCACGTATATGAACGACCATGGACATATGTAATTGTTGCTCATCTCTCCATGCATGAACATCGAGCCTGTCATGATATGGCCGTTAACATCTTATCAGATCAATAGCTGCACTTGTCACATGTTTTCGCTCTATGATTTCTCTGTGATGATGATATTTTGGATGTTCGATGAACATAAAGTTTTTGAAAATAAGAATTTTTTCTAAGTCGCATTGCCTTTGCACCACGTCTTCAAGGTTGTCATTGTCCGTGCTGCCATATTGACGGCTGGAATTATCTCTTTGTGGGAGTTGAGAACGGACCTCACTGTTTACAGGATTGCCTCATTGCCTTTGATACTTCCCATATCCAATGACAAAAACAATAATCCACTAGCAAAATTATGCAATCATATTACAACTGGAGATACAGGTCTATGTGAGATAGCCAAACCAAGCCGAATAAACTTGGGTTTAGGGCTCAGTCGATATTAAATTTTATTTTTCACTTTTCACACCGACCACTTTTCTTTTTCACCTATCGGGTGAAACTTGTCTATGTACGACTAAACAAGTTTATAAATTTTAGTCGGTCCTACACTCGACCAAAATTACTTCGACTTACTTGTCCGACCGGTTTTTACCTTGACCACTTTTTACTTCGACCAAGTCGGTTGACTTCTTGTCTTCGACCAAGTCGGCTCACTACTTGCCTTCGACTAAGTCGGCTGCTTCAGTCAGCTGACTCAACCGACCACTCAAGTCGGCTTGACCACTCTAGTCGGCTTATACAACCGACCACTCTAGTCGGCTCACTTTGGTCGAAATTTGCAGAATATGTTTCTTAGTCTAAAGACTTAAGAAATTACAAATGCTTTTCACCTGTGAGTAAGATGAAGTAAAATAGACACATTTACAAATCCAAATAACTTATGAGAAACATATTCCCAAATATGTAGGAAGACTTGAGTCGACCAATGTGCCGTAAAACCTGGAACTTTCAACCGGTGAGATTTTTATGGGTTCTTTGATCTTTCACTTATCAGTAATTGTAAAAGACATTTACAGAAGTAAATCTGGAAATATGTGCAGCCAAATAATCATGCATTCAACCACAAACTATTTCATATATTAACTATGCGGAAATAACAAAGTATTACAAACTTGTCGGTTATAAACTGGTTGGTCCAGACTTGTCGGTCCGGACTTTTCGGTCTACAAAGCTTCAGCTATTCGACTAAATCACATGCACAGAAGCTTGAGCTTCGACTGCTCTTTCTCACCCTGAGTTCCTCTGATGTCTAATGTCTGTATATGACTCTATGTGTTGTCTGTAAAAATGATTTACAATTTGCTTCTTCTATTTATAGGCAATCTGAAAATTGCTTCTGCATGGACCGACTGACTCACCATTAAAGACTGTAATAAATATCTACCTAACAACTTAGCTTCAGAAATAAATTCGACTGGATTACGTTGCCTACTCGTGGACTTTTCCTTCTTGTCAAACCGACAGACAAGATCTTGACTTGTACAGACTCTGACAGAGTCGGCTGGAAGTCAAGTCCAGATTTGCGAGTAATTACATTTTTCCAACACTCCCCCTTAATTATGAGTAGATGGGGATTTTTAAAACAAAATTTACAAAATGTTTCAGAGCTTAGACATGCTCTGACTATGACAGAGTTCACTGTGGAGAACTTGTCATTCCAAGATAACTACGCAGATACTGGAATGTGTCCTTTGTCAATGTCTTTGTGAAGATGTCGGCAAGTTGGTCTTCAGACCTGCAAAATTCCAAACAAATTTCCTTGTCGTTCACCAACTCTCTTATAAAATGAAACCTTGTGTCGATGTGCTTGGTTCTCTTGTGAAACACGTGATTCTTTGATAATGCTATGGCTAAATTGTTGTCGCAGAAGATTGTTGTCGGTTCTTGATGGTTCTATGACAAGTCTTTTAAGACTCTTCTCATCCAGACAGCTTGACATGCAGCACTTGTTGCTGCAACATACTCTGCTTCAGCTAAAGATAGAGTTACTATGGGTTGTTTCTTTGAAGCCCATGAAACAACACCTGTACCAAAATGAAATGTGTACCCAGATGTGATTTTCCTGTCATCTATGTTGGCTCCATTGTCACTGTCAGTGTAACCAATGAGTTTAAAATTTTCTGAGGTTGAATACATAATACCAAGGTCTTTTGTGCCACTTACATACCTCAGAATTCTTTTACCTGCTTGCCAATGTGAGTCTTTTGGTGACTCCATGAACCTTGAGATCAGACTTGTGATGTGATTTTCCTGTCATCTATGTTGGCTCCATTGTCACTGTCAGTGTAACCAATGAGTTTAAAATTTTCTGAGGTTGAATACATAATACCAAGGTCTTTTGTGCCACTTACATACCTCGGAATTCTTTTACCTGCTTGCCAATGTGAGTCTTTTGGTGACTCCATGAACCTTGAGATCAGACTTAATCCATACATAATGTCTGGTCTTGTTGCTGTCAAATACCTAAGGCTACCAACAAGCCTTTGAACAGCGTAGGATCTACAGTGGACCCTTCATCATCCTTGCTCAATTTTAAACCTGTTATTACTGGTGTTGGGGTTGTCTTGCAATTAGACATGTTAAACATTTTTAAAACTTCACTCGCATACTTAGACTGTGATATAAAGAAACCACTTTCAGACTGCTGAACTTCAATGCCCAGAAAAAACTTCATAAGCCCGAGATCAGTCATTTCAAATTCACTTTCCATGACTGTTTTAAAATCTGCTATGCCATAATCACTAGTAAATATTAAATCATCTACATACAAGCAGACAATTAACATCTTACCTTTCTCATCGACTTTGGTGTACAAATTCGGTTCACTTTCACTTCTGTGAAACCATTTTTAAAGAGATAGGAATCAATACGATTGTACCAAGCTCTAGGAGCTTGCTTCAAACCATATAATGCCTTTTTCAGCCTGTACACTTTGTGCTCTTGACCTGGAACTTCATACCCTTGTGGCTGTTCCACATATACTTCCTCTTCTAGATAGCCATTTAAGAATGCCGACTTGACATCCATTTGATGAACTTGCCATTTGTTTTGTGCAGCAATGGCCAAAATTGTTCTGACTATATCCATGCGTGCAACAGGTGCAAACGTTTCATTGAAGTCGATGCTGGGTTGTTGTGTGAACCCTCTTGCTACCATTATTTCCTTGTGCTTTTGCACATTCCCATCAGCATCTTGCTTTGTATTATAAATCCATTTGACACTGATTAAATCCTTGTATGTTGGTACATCGACCAGTTCCCATGTCTGGTTCTTCTCAATGCATTCTATTTCTTCGTCCATGGCTTGTGCCCATACTTCTTCTTCAATAGCTTCTTCAAATGTTAGTGGATCATATATAGGGGAAAATAATGCAAATAGAGAGAATGAATTAGGTGTACCAGCTTCATATATCTCTCACAAACTTCTTGTCTTCACCGGTTCTGTCGATATCGACCTTGACGAAATGCTTGATGGAGTCTGTTCTCCTCTTGGTGTACTTGTCGGTGTAGCTTGAGCTGCTACTTGTGTCAATGGTCCTTGTGCTAAACCATGTCTTGGTTTCATGGGAGTCAAAGGTGCTCCGACCGGTTGACTTACATGTGGTATTTGAACCACTTCCTCTTCCATATCATCATTGTCGACGTTCGACACAATCTTGACATTTATGTCGACGGTTCCATCCCATGATTCATTCTCAACAAATTGAACATCCCGATTGATAATCACTTTCCTTGTGACGGGGTCATACAGCTTGTATGCTTTTGTGTCTTCTGAATAGCCGACAAAAATACATTTATGTCCCTTCTTATCTAGCTTCCTTCTCAACTCATCTGGAATATGAGCATATGCAACACAACCAAAAACTTTTAAATGGGAAACACTATGATTCATACCTGTCCATGCTTCTTGGGGAACTTTGTTCTTCACACTCTTTGTCGGACATCGATTCATAATGTATACGGCAGTTGCGACTGCTTCACCCCAATACTCATTTGGCAAATGCTTGGCTGCCAACATGCTGTGTGCCATCTCCATGATGGTTTTGTTCTTTCTTTCAGCAATACCGTTCTGCTGAGGTGTATACCGTGCTGTGAATTGTTTCTGTATGCCATGGGTCTTGCAAAAATTCAGAAATTCATTTGAAACATATTCACCTCTTCTGTCGGTCCTTAAAACCTTGATGCGATGACCACTCTGGTTCTCCACGAGTGCCTTGAACTGCTAAAAATAACCAAATGCATCAGATTTATGTTTCAGGAAATATACCCATGTATTTCTTGAGTAGTCATCAATAAAGGTTAAAAAATAGTTGTAGCCACCAATGGATGATGTCTGCATTGGAGCACAAATGTCAGAGTGCACTATTTCAAGTGGTGTGCGTGCTCTATAGGACTTTCCAACTGGAAAAGTCTCTTTGTGCTGCTTGCCAAAAATGCAGCCTTCACAAACCTTCTCTGGTCTGTCGATCAATGGTAATCCCTTCACCATATTCTTTGTGTGTCGTAGCTTTAGGCCACCAAAATTCAGATGTCCAAATCTGAAATGCCACAACCAGGATTGATCATGAACTTCTGTCTGAAATGCAGCTTGCAAATTAGCGCTACAATTTTCTCTCTTGTCGAGGATCTCGACTGTTTCTTCACTTTCTGCCTTGAATGCGGCTCCTATCTTTCTCTTCCCTTTTATGTCGGGAACTATCCTCAATGGAAACAAGCGATTGCTTGTCATTGGCACTTTTGCTATCAGTTGGTCGCTTGGACACTTGTCTTTGATCACACAGTGTTCATCTTCCATGTAGACTCTGTAGCCTTTTTGTAACAACTGTCCAATGCTTAACAGATTATGTTTCAGACCTTCGACATGATAGATATCAGGGATATACTTACTCTCCCCCTGTTTGGTTAGAATATCAACAGTGCATTTTCCTAAGACAGTAACTTGGACATTGTTTCCAAGTGTAACATCAGTTTTAACTGAAGTGTCTAGACTAGAAAATAGATTTAAATTACCAATCATATGGTTGCTGCATCCTAAATATAAGTACCATATGTCATTTGTACTTTCTTGAACAGCATTGCATTCAAGTGGAGATGTCGATGCCATTAATATTGCACCTGTCGAAGTGTTGGTGCTAGTCGACTGACTTGGGCTTTGCCTTCCTTGGTCATATTGCTTCTTCCTGCGTTCATATGCATAATGACCAAACTTCTTACAGTAATGACATTGAATTTTTTATTTATCAAACCTCTGGCCACTTGGCTGACTTGGGTTCTGGTTATCTCCTCTGCCACCGACATTTGCAAGACTTCTGCCTCGTCCTCCTCTTGAAGAACTTCTTCCTCTGCCTTTGAAGTTGTTTCTCCCCCTGCCTCTACCACAGCTTATGGATGACTATGCTACAAATGCACCTTCCAATGATGTCTGTGATCTGTTGATTCTGTGCTCATGATTGATGAGTGAAGCTTGCAGCTCATCAATGGTAAATGTCGACATGTTTGTGTGTTCCTCTAAGGTCACAACCAAGTTTTCAAATCTTGGGGGAAGAATTCTGAGAATTTTTTCAACAACCCTTTGGTCTGCTATGGGTTCTCCATGAGATTTCAGTTGGTTTATCAACCCAACAACTCTGGTGTAGAATGTGTCTACATTCTCTGAATCTTTCATGGACAGAGATTCAAAATATTTTCTCAGAATCTGCAACTTGGATGTCTTTACCTTATCAAAACCTTGATAGGCAGTCTCCAATGTATCCCATGCTTCCTTAGCATTAGTCTTTGCTGCTATTCTTGGGAGTATGCTCTCATGCATAGCTTGATGTATGAAAAACAGAGCTTTTCCATCTTTCTTCCTCTGTTCTCTCAAGACATATTTCTCAGCCTGTGTGAGAATGTTATATGCTGCCATGTCTACTAGTTTTGCATAACCATGCTGGACTATCTCCCAGACATCTTGACCTCTGAATAAAGCCTTCATTGTTAAAAACCAATATTCATAATTCTTTCGTGTAAAACTTGGAGGTTGCAATGAACCAGAAGTGGAAGCCATTTTTAATTTTTAATTAACTTTCCTTAGAAAATTAATTTCCACCTTTTAAGACAAGATTTCTTTCCTAATTCTTGGGCTGATATAAACCTTGCTCTGATACAACCTTGCTCTGATACCAGATAGCCAAAACCAAGCCGACTAAACTTGGGTTTAGGGCTTAGTCGATATTAATTTTATTTTTCACTTTTCACGCCGACCACTTTTCTTTTTCACCTGTCGGGTGAAACTTGTCTATGTCCAACTAAACAAGTTTAAAAATTTTAGTCGGTCCTAAACTCGACCAAAATTACGTCGACTTACTTGTCCGAACGGTTTTTACCTCGACCACTTTTTACTTCGACCAAGCCATTTGACTTCTTGTCTTTGACCAAGTCGACTCACTACTTGCCTTTGACTAAGTCGGCTGCTTCAGTTGGCTGACTCAACCGACCACTCAAGTCGGCTTGACCACTCTAGGCTTATACAACCGACCACTCTAGTCGGCTCACTTTGGTCGAAATCTGCAGAATATGTTTCTTAGTCTAAAGACTTAAGAAATTACAAATGCTTTTCACCTGTGAGTAAGATGAAGTAAAATAGACACATTTACAAATCCAAATAACTTATGAGAAACATATGCCCAAATATGTTGGAAGACTTGAGTCGACCAATGTGCCGTAAAACCTTGAACTTTCACCCGGTGAGATTTTTTGGGTTATTTGATCTTTCACTTATCAGTAATTGTAAAAGACATTTACAGAAGTAAATATGGAAATATGTGCGGCCAAATAATCATGCATTCAACCACAAACTATTTCATATATTAACTATGTGGAAATAACAAAGTATTACAAACTTGTCGGTTACAAACTGGTCAGTCCAGACTTGTCAGTCTACAAAGCTTCAGCTCTTCGACTAAATCACATGCACAGAAGCTTGAGCTTCGACTGCTCTTTCTCACCCTGAGTTCCTCTGCTGTCTAATGTCTGTATATGACTCTCTGTGTTGTCTTTAAAACTGATTTACAATTTGCTTCTTCTATTTATAGGCAATCTGAAAATTGCTTCTACATGGGCCCACTGACTCACCATTAAAGACTATAATAACTATCTACCTAACAACTTAGCTTCAGAAATAAATTCGACTGGATTATGTTTCCTACTCGTGGACTTTTCCTTCTTGTCAGACTGACAGACAAGATCTTGACTTGTACAGACTCTGACAGAGTCGGCTAGAAGTCAAGTACAGATCTGCGAGTAATTACATTTTTCCAACAATATGAACATGGTCTAAACCAATATTATTTTGCCTGTGAGATCTGATTCACTCAACACCAAAGAATCTTCAGCAAAAAGCATATCAGGTAAAGGTACAAAAATTTATTTGTTATTCTAGAGTTTGAATCCAATGCAACTGAATACTTACACTTCAACTTTAATAGCATCACACATTATTTCCTCCTGTAGAAGGTAATTAAATTCAATAAATACGAAAAAATTCCCACCGTATATGGTCAATACAGTTAGCGAGGATTTCCTCGTTCTACATTTAAATTCTCAAACCCTTTCGAGTCTCCTACATTTGCATTTTTCGTTTAAAATATCCATGGCCTCTCTCATCTTTAACGCATCATCATTATCCCCAAATATTGTTGCGCTGCTTCCCACCCGTTACAAGTCAAGGAATTATGATTTTTTCATTCAGAGGCCTCCTTTATCATCCAATGCTCATTTTCGGTTGAATGCGGTTCTTCGATCATATGGGGTATTGGGTTCGAAAGGTCGCGGGTTCAAAACTCCTTGGCATCCATTAGCTTCAAAGGATGGTGATGCTTAGTTAAAATCCTCTACAGAACAACAACACATCTAGGCTACAAAGGATGGTGAAACTGAGGTGGGAATTTATACAAACAAAAATACCTGACATACAATGCCCTTCTTACTCTATGTATTTTTATGTATATAGATAAATGAAAAAGAGGACACACAAACAGAGACAATGTGTAGGAATTACACATGGCAAGAGAATCATGAGGAAGTCACATAGGGAGAAGCTTGCAGTTAGTAGATTTGTTGGGCGTGTAGTGAATTCGGACTAAGAAATGAGTGAGGAAGCCAGTCAATTACTTTAAGATAACTAATCATCCTGTAAATCAATACTAGGCAATGCTCACTGCTACATGCATAATATTTAGTTTTATATAAATACAGGTGTCAAACCAACCTACAAGGTTTCTGCAGTTCAGATGAACAATCACCTATTTTTTTACAGTTCTACAATTTCAAGGAAGAATTGTGTGAATCGTGATTATTAATAGTAGATAATTGAGTATTTGTACCAAAAAAAACTCATCTACACCCATTGCAACATCTATTGATGCGCCTCACTCATCAATATTTAGGTATGTAATGAAATTTTGTATTAAGTATGTTGATCATCTCTGAATTTTTTTGTATTTTGTTTTTTAGGACGACAAGTAAAAAAAGTAATTGGTAGTGAACTGATTTTATCTTGACAGCCTATCATGTGGAGTAAGCAATAACTTTTACATCTACGCTTTGTTCATAACTTCAACTTGTATAAATTTGAAGAGATGAGATCGATTACCTTTATCAATAGCTATGGCCAGAATATCAAGCTTGACGATAACGGCCTCTCCCTGCTATGTGAACTCATATAGGTAGTAAAATCTGGATTAGGATAACTACCTCACCCTCCTGTGTAGACTCAGCTCAACCTTATGATAACTTCCTCATCCTCCTTTTTCTTCTCAGCTCAACTGAGTCTGGCATGGACTGGTAGACGGTGGTTTGGTAGTAGGAGTTCATGTTAGGAATATAGGTGTGATCTTAGTTATCAATGGTATTATCAAGAGTATGGATGAGGATGAAGCGGTTCCAATGTAGAAGACGGTGCAGGTGCACAACAATATCGATGCAAGAAGGGGGTGCTCTGATCTCTCTGACTCGGCTTCCTGTTTGTCTTTGTATATCAAAATGCCTCTTATGTTCTTGATAAAATGAATCATCATTGTAACCATATTGGTTTTTGAAATAGTAAATAGCAGAGTATGAGTTGTTGCTCAAAGAACGACAAAAGAAATTGCTCAGAAAAATCTGAAGATGCAGAAAACAGTTTCTCTGAATATTAGAAGATGCAGATGAAAAATTTTCTTCTTTAAAGAAGAATTCAACATAAGAACCACAAGCTCAAATAAGCAAAGAAATACCAATCCCCAATGGAATCATTGGTCATGCCAGAAGAGTCAGTGCGGTGAAAGTCGTGCTGGAAGAAGCTTGTGGTGTCATTGCATTTAATGCATTCTGTGCAAACCATGGCGGTGACTGTGCAAATTAACCAGGGTGGCGAGGCTAATGTGATGAGGATGCAGTGACCGAGGAGGTCGTGCCATCAAATAATTAAGAATGCTTTTCTAAAACTAAGAAGGTCGTCGTCAGTCCAAAATAAGACCCTCAACCTCTTAGCCAATTGTATGAGACATAAATTGTTTTTTTTGAAAAAATAAATAAAAGAAATTATTGTCTGATGTAGAACTTAGGAGAATTGCAATAATATTTTTGGTCGAAGAAGTAACTAATAGTGGTTGACTATTTATTGATTACAATTGTACACTGCCTCTCGGCAGGTACAATAATGGCTTCAAAGTTCATTTATGAGAACTCTAAAAAAAAATGTCATTGTAAACATACTATTAATGCATCAAGAATTCATTTCCAACTATTTAAATTGGTGTCTATTTGATTCACTTCGCAAAAGAGGGAGGAATTTTTTGAAAACGTAATCGTGTCCTAAAAATCAATGTTGCATGTGAACTATGAAAAGGTAAAAATGATTTACCATGGTTGCGTATTAAGTGCCTAATGTTGCATGTGAACTATAAAAAGGTAAAAATGATTTACCATGGTAGCGTATTAAGTGCCTATTCTTGATGGAGGCAAAATAGTAGTAGGATACACTAAGTGCAGCAATGTCAGATTCCATTAAAACAAACACAGGGATGGATACAACACCAACAACAACATTCACATTGGTCGCCTGGAACAAATGAAAAAGGATTGATGTATATATCATGAATTAAAGGAAAATAAAGTCATATTTTTTAATATTAATGGGGAAACCATTCATATACATGCATCATTAACAAAAACATAACAAGCCCTTTATCCCCAAAAACTAACTAGTTTATATTTCACTGGACTTGCAATAAACATATCTAAAATCAATTGAACAATAGAAATTAATCTCTTTATATTGACCTGATTTGGTGTGCATCCATTTGACTTCCTTAAGGAACTTCTAGGGAGCAACTTGGACCATAAATTTCTTGCTTGCACCACCTTTATCTCAAACTACTCATTTTTCTACCGATTTGGGAGGAGATCTCAAAGCTTGAGTTTCCATGTCATTCAAAGTATGGACTCTAGAGAGTTGAACCCAATTTTTTAGTGTTGATCCATAATGAATTGCAAACCAGGATTTAGATTACAAACTAATTGGTATTGAGATGTTTCAGACGAGGAATTGAATTATGGAGTTGTTACATTGACCTTATTAATTAACATCAAAACCGATCCAACCTCGTTATGCTTATTCAGGCGTAGTTGCAAACAAGTATTCGAATTTATGACGGGTTACGCAAGGAGTTGGGCGGCAAATCGATGTTGTAACAATTAGCATGCATGTAGAATTTGGCGTGACAATTTTCTTCTTACTTGTCAAATACATTCCACATGACAAAAATCATCCCTCAATCCATCAAATTCCAGGAATGATTGGTACCAGGCCTGGAATTTGACGTTCCACAGAACGTTTTTTTCATTTTTACCCGTATTTGACGGGTGCAAATTTTTTTAACCCGTCAATGCTGACGTCCTCCAGAATTTTAGAACCGTCAAACTGATGTCCAGTCGTATTAAGCACACGCCAAAATCTATGGTAGTAGGCTGTAGCCTAGTTGCCTAGTAGCCTGTAGCCTGTAGGGTGTAGGTACTTGCAAGTTGCAGTTGCAGTCTAACTCCTGAGTCGTAAGTGTTTGTGTCTCATATAATGATCGTAGTTGGATCTTAAAGTGCTGATCCATCATCCAACTACCAACACTTATTGCTTTCCATGCGTCGAGACTCGAAATAAGGGAGGCCGGAGGCGTGTAATCTTCCCACTTCATGCACTACTTGCAAATTGCAATGGCTGCAGCATGCTATATGACCCTTTCTCGCTAGAGGAGGAGGACGACGCATAACTAAACTGCCAACTCTCCGAGCTTTGTTGGGATTGCTTCCATGCAATAATAATCCCGTCTCCGATCCACTTTTCCAGAGTTTCCACTGTCAATTTCGTTCGGAGCCGAGGGATTAAAGGTACTTTCGAGATTTCTGTTTTATCCTCTTTATTTTTATGAAGTAGAGACTGTAAAAGAATTCTTAAATGCCAGAATTTTGATGCGTTTAAGTTTCTTTAGTCTTCTGTGTTTTAGATTTGAGACTGTTTCTCATTCGGCGGTGAAAGAATTCTGAAATGCCTGAATCTTAAGGCGTTTAAAGTTATATTTTTCTGTGTTTCAAACTTTAGACGGCTTCCCTGAATCTTCAGTTCCGAATTTGTGGTCTCTGAATCTTTAGAAGGCATAAGGTAATTGATTTCTAAGGGCCGATTGATGCAAGGTTGCTTAAGCGAACTTGCTTTTATTGCGCGTAGGTTTTGTAGCACCGGAAATGTTTCGGAATTTCTCATTCAGCGGTGAAATAGATTGCAAAAGCGAAGGAAATGGCAGTCGGAGCCGGGTATTGACCACAGCTCGGAACCCTAGACTTTTAATTCGATTGTGTGGAAAAATGATTGTTTTCTAGGAACATAAAGGTGAAGGAGGAGGTTGCTCTGCAACTCCTTTTGCATTTCGGCTGCTAGAAAATTTTCCTTCCCTTCCTTGGTTGTAAGGCGAAAAAGTATAAATTTTAGGTTAGCACCATGGAAAAATTTGGCTCTGCTGAGGCTTGTCATGAAAACTGCAGCTAACTGTAATTCTTACAATGGTGGCACCAGCATGCCCTTGAAGGTCGAACAGGTACATCATTAATTCCTTTTTTTTTAAAAGTCTTGTTCAACCTTAGTTATGGGATGTTTTCTAACATTCAGTATGTCTTACATGCAGGTCAGAGAAACTCTTATAGGCAAGGGCGAACCAGCTGTTTGTAAAGTCTCCTCCTTATGGGTAAGCACCAAGCAATCTCTGTGCCTGGCTCGTGAGGATACCAATAGGTTCTTGTGTTATGTTTGTTTGTTTTTTAAACAATGGGGAGGTTTTTCCCTAAGTAGGTCTGGTACTGTAATGAAAGAGAGGCCTTCATTTTGAATCAAAGGAAATTCATGAATTTTGGTTTTTTAATCTAGACCCGAGCTGAATATCATAATTTCCAGTTTTTTTTTTCATTTATTCATTTAATAATATCATATATATTCGTGGGCTCAGCTCCACACCCCTGCTATTATAAATTCGTCGATCTCTTTGTGATTTCTTGCTAGTGCCTATATCTGGTGATTCTTTATTTATTTCTTAACGACTGCTTTTGAATTAAATCAAAATAACTACAAAAAATGTTACTCAGGTGAATGTTAATTCAGGGCACTGGGCTCTTAGTGAAAGTTAAAGCTCGAAGCCTTTCTTTCCTTGGATTCGAACTCATAATCTGTGTTATGAAGGTAATTCAAATCTGTAGAGGGACAGGTACACATTTGCCTTATGTGTTATCCCTCTTGAATACCTTACATTAATGCCATTATTAGCATTAATCCCCCCCTTAAGGCAGTTACGAAGGATATCGTTATAGAGTTGTTGAGTGACTGCGAACACCCAATAATCTACCCATTAATCTAATAACATGTAGGCCTGTCATTAACTGCTTTTTCTCAGCTGCTTTATATGATCGATTCCATTCCAGATCCCAATTCTCGTAATGTGGGTTGGGTACCTCTGTCACACTATCAGCCATTGTTCGCCATCACTCAGTGATAGCAGAGCTCCAGCAACAACTGCAACATCATGCCCTTGCCCTTTACTTTACTGACCTGGCTGGCGGTGTACTTTGACATCTAGGTAGACAGTTAACTTTGGAGTAGAGGAGCAGCTCACAAATTACAATCAATCAAAGAAAGAAACCAACAACACTCATCAAATCAGAAACTGAAATTAAAATAATATGAAAACCAACAATACTCATCAAATCAGAAACTGAAATTAAAATAATATGAAAGTTTTCATATAAGAGATTGAGAATTGTCTGTTAATTAATCATTTTCAAACTGATTTCTTACTTAGAGTCAATTTGAATCTTAAATTATCAATTAATTAACATTTTGAATGTTGCTGGCATGAGACCACTTTCTCATTATTAGTTATTAAAAAATATCAACCAATTATATTATATTAATGCTGATTAATACTTCAAAATAGACATAAAACAAATTTTAAATAATAAATTTCATGTAATTAAATTTAATTACTAATTAGCTAATGGTTTGATGTTACTCAAACACTGGTCTCAGAAAATTCAAATTCTTAGAAGGGCATTTAAAGAGTGTTTTTAAGTCATATTTCCATAAGATTTAATGATACGGTTGATACTCTAAGCTATGTCCCTAAACTTTGGATCAAGGAGAATTCAAGAATCATGGAAGGTGCCATGACTTTCTAAGATGTTTTTTACTTTAAGGAGTTTATGTAATTTTTTATGGTTCTAGACTTTTTTTCGATAAGCAGATATAGTAAATTGTAAGAACTGAAAAAGGCAGTATAAAGTATTTTTTGAAGCAAACTGAAATTAAGGGTTTTTCAAGAATTGTTCATTGATGACTGATATAACCTTTCCTTGATTTTAAAGAATAGCAAGAAAGTTTTTTGTGAAAAAAAAACTAATCAATTTTAGAATAATGATGATATTGTATTAATATAAGCTTTAATCAAGAATATATATATATATATATATATATATATATAATCAATAAAATTTAGTTTAAATTAAAAGAGTGATTGTTATTATACTATTTTTATCTACATTTAATTTTTATAAATAGTATGTTTATTATTTATTTTTTTAAATTCAATTTTTGTAAATAACATATTAACTTTTTTATAATTTTATTGTTCTGCTATTAACTTTTTAATAATTTTATTGTTCTGCTATTAACTTTTTAATAATTGTATTGCTACAA
>LPNX011169370.1:637969-654727 GCA_001517045.1 Pseudotsuga menziesii | reverse complement strand
AGATTTAAGGCTCTTAGGAAGTGAGGTGTGTAATTTATTTATATTGACAAAACAAAGGCTTAATTTAGAATTCGGTTATGGTAAAAATATTTAGCGAGAAAGATCATGGGGCGGGGAAAGATAGAGCTGAAGAAGATAGAGAGCACAAGCAACAGGCAAGTAAATGGACTCTCAGCCCTTGAAATATCCACGTTGAAACATTGGTGCGATGATATTTTTAAAATGAGACATTTATTTCCACTGGTGACCTTTAATCATATATACCGGGAGCACAATATGCTAGCTGATAGCCTATCCAAATTGGCTCTGAATATGGAGGTGGGATCTGGACACTTCACTGAATCCTTGGATGGGAAGGTTATTGAAGAAGGCCAAATTTCTCTTTTTTGATGGCTGTATATATTATTTGATGGCTGTTTATACTATTTGCAGCATGGGAAGGTTATTGAAGAAGGCCAAATTTCTCTTTTTTGATGGCTGTATATATTATTTGATGGTTGTTTATACTATTTGTAGCATGGGAAGGTTATTGAAGAAGGCCAAATTTCTCTTTTTTTATGGCTGTATATATTATTTAATGGATGTTTATACTATTTGCAGCATGGGAAGGTTATTGAAGAAGGCCAAAATTCTATTTTTTGATGGATGTATATATTATTTGATGGTTGTTTATACTATTTGCAGCATTCTGATGTTCATGTATATTTTTTTTCTTTATGTGGCTGATTTGGGAGACTATCAGCTAGCTGTGCTGTGATTGGATATATGTTTGCAGGTCATATAGACATTTCAGTATTCTGACCTGAACATTCAGGGATGATGAGAAAGTCTACTATGTTTTAGACTTTGTTTTGGTTGGCAGTCTTTATTTTCCTCTTTATTTTGGCAGGCAGACTTAGCAGAAAATTGCTTTATTTTGGTGAATGGGTGGCTGGAATGTTTATTCACCACCTAGCATATTGATAGCAATACTGTAACTTGTTGATATAACATGACTACAGTAATGTATGCTGCAACCCAAAACCCTATACCCTAATACGTGAAGCAACCCTAAACCCCAACTTTTAAAGCCCTGGCTAGCGCATGAATTGAACTGTAGATTCCTTCGAGCACAAATTGCCTGTTGGTAAATAAACTGCAAATAAAATTGAAGAGAATCCTGTTGTATGACACGATATAATGTGCAGGGAAGACATCTTCTACAGATAATTCGTTTATTCTGATTAGAACGTGTTTTCAATTGTTTCTGTTGGAAAAAGCTAAATATTTCCGAGATAAATTAATTTCTCAGTACAGTGTGATTTGTCCACTTTTAACTATATATTTACTTAGATTCCGAGACTTATTCATTTTTCAGTTCTCTGTGATTTCATGTTAAACTTTACTCGTACAATCAGAGGTTTAATTTATTTTTAGGTACTGACAGAAAAGTCTGCTGCTATATTAAGAGGGTTTGTCAATCCGGCCCAGAAGAAATCGGAAAAAGAAACTTCAATTTATTTGTTCTTTCAATATTGTGAGATTTAATATAGAATACAAAAAAGTATTTCTAGGATTTCTGAGATGAAGCGTTACAGTTTTGATCTTTAAAAAGTTCTACTTTACAATATATTTAATTTTTAATTATATTCTAAAACGTTTGTAATAAGATTGTTTATTTTATTTTCAAAAGAACAAAATTTATAAATTACCCCTCTCTATGAGCACTCGAGTTGCTCTAAACTACTGTAGGTTTATAATTGCCCCCGCAATACGTAGTAGAATCAATTGGAAGAAAAATAAGCAGTGATTAATTTGTATTTCAGTATCAATCAAGAACAAAGTGTGTGCTCCTTTATAGCAAACTTAGAAATGAAAATATATTTGACAGGCACCAAATTGCCGAGGACGTAAAATGATAGGCACCAAAAACTTGAAAACGTCACCAAATTTTCGCATGACAGGCACTGGAAATTTGAAATTCCAGGCCTGATTGGTACTACTCCAAGTTGAAATATCCACTGGACTAATCAATGTGTTTTTTCATAAGCATTTCAACTTAGTCACAATAAGAAACTAGTTAATGTGCTTTTTTTTTTAATTTTAAATTATAACTTGGGACTATATATCAAGTTAAATTAAGGGCCTTAAGCTTATATTATTGTATTGAAAAGATGGTGGTTTGGTTTAATTGTTTTATCATATAAAATTTGCATGAGGAGCACAAAATAAGTAGTGTGTCGTGGAACTTAGTAATAAGAAAATAAATTTGTCGAGAGTTATCAATAAGCATTAACTTCTTTTTGAAAAAAATAAGGTGAGGATGATGGAAAGGTTTATTTCTGTTTAGTGTTTTTCGTGAGGCAAATGCATTAACATTAGTCCTAAAAATGATAGCATTGTGTAATAAGGATTTGTAAACTCGTTGACCTAATTCCTGGATCAACACAAATAAATTGCAAAGAGTTGCAATCCTAAACTCTCAATTTGTCTCTAACTAACTCCCTTGTTCATATAACCCAATGACCATCACTCTCGAAATTAAAATGCCTAATAAGTGATTAAAATGGGATCCCATCTAGAGGTTGTGAGAGCTACAAAGATGGTTTGAATATTGATCTTGCATATTTGGTAGCATTGTCTTGACATATATTAGTCATAGCATGGTTTCCATATTTGTTTTATCTATGTTACAGTACCTCTTAACAATAATGATTATGCATTTTCATGGGTGAAAACTCTCCCAATAATCTATTATAGGCTTGATATGTAATATCCTTATCATCTTCCTTGTGATGGCCATATCATGATGCAAGTGCTTAGTACAATTGCAGAGGCAAATATTTTGTCAATTATTTTACTTCTCCATGACATGGATTTTGTAATGTCCCCATTTTTAATAATTGCATAACAGGACAATTCCATCAATCCTACTAGTTCCCTAGGTTGGATGGATACATTTGGAATTTTAATAAGGGAGCTATTTATGATGTTCAGACATTAGAATGGAATAAATATTTAATAATGGAGCTTATTAAATAAATACAAGAGAAAATTGAAGTGGCAATGGAGCATGGAGACTATGGGGCCCACACAAGCTAGAAATTTTGTGCCACATGGCATCCTCCTCTTGAAATTTTGAATCCATGGGAAGCCTAAAGGTTCTTGGATGATTTATAAGGCTAATACAATTGGCCATATGCATCATAGGTCGAATTTGGGAATAAATGTAACTTACATGGGAGAGGAAGAGTCATTTTGGAGCTAGTGGGACACTTGGACTAGATTCCCTAGCCCTATGACAACAATGATGAAGATGCTATGACACCTATGACACAAATCAGATCTGAAGGATGAAATATGACATATCTGACATGTCAAGTTGAAATAGATCATCCAAGAGAGCTCTCATGTGATTTGGGGAAGCTCAATGGGCTCCTACTCGAATTTGGGGAAGGTGGAAGGCTAGGAAAGGGATGGCACATGGAAAATCATGAGCACGCACCCAAATTAGAATTGGATTGAGTTTGTGGATGGATTTGGAACCTTAGAAGGCTAATCATGTTTATAAAATACAGGAATCAACCAAGAGAATGGATTTTGATCATTTGTGAATTGTGAGAGATAGTGGATGACTAGTTTTCTTGCCCTAGCCAATTTCGAGGGTGAAATATTCCCATCCAAGTTGGTGTTTGGAGAGGCCACTCAGGTATTTCATCGAGATTTAATGGAGTCCTATTTTCAGGTGTAAGTTATAGGGCATCATGTGGATTATTCTATTGAAGTACTTTCTCTCAACCATTTCCAGTTTTCTTTGTATATTCATGCTCATTTAGGGATTGCGCCTCGGGTGAGATCATGTACTCTTTATGAGAGCTCTTACTGATTTATTTATGATTTCAATCATTTAAATATTCTATTTTTTTCATTATCATAAATTTTCAAGTCGAAATACCCAATATTTGTATGTCAAAATGACTTTTAATGACCAAACAATGACCATTTCCACTCTATTTTGATATATGCCATGGCAATGCTTATTATTTAGAATGGAGGAATGTATATATGATAAATTAATGATGAATGTACTGTAATTAATGTTTATTTCAAGTCTAATTTTCAGTACTTAAGCATTGGAATCCATTTTACTCATTTTTATTGCATTGGGAGAAGATTTGGTGCATTTTCCCCAAGGGTCGAAATTGTGATTTGGGAGTTGTTTTGGAAAGAGGAATAACAGCCTATATAAACTGAAACATGATGCATATGAGACTTTAAAAATTTCCCTTACACATTCCTTTCCTCTGTTCAGAAATTTGAGTTACTTTGGGACCATTTGAGAAGCCATTTCCAACAATTACTTAGGGGGAATTGGAGCCTCAATTTGCTAGTAAAGACTCCTACTTTGAATAGAACATTAAACAAGTTTTAAGAATTAATTTGGGGGTCATAAAACATCCTTGAACATAATATTTAATTTCTAATATCATTCATGTGCCTTCTGAGAAAATTTGGGAGTATTTGGGTCAATTTGGAGGTCTAGACATCAAAACTAGTAAAGCTCGAAATTAGGGAAAAAGTGAAAAAAATGGTCATTTAATAAAATTTCAAAAAGGGACATTACAAGTGGTATCAGAGAATTGTATTGAAACCTATTCAATAATACCATACATTTAATAAAAATTTGCATACATGTCTTGGCTTCACAATAGAACCACAATTCCCACTTTCCTTCCTCCCCGAACAACAATTACACAAATTACAACCATAGATATTGGAGCATGTCTCCAAGAGTATTGAAATTTGAGAGGGGATATTCATGAGTGGTATTCTTTCTTGGAATATCTTTTCAATAATGGATTTAGGCACAATAAGGGAAATGTGAATTCATTAAGGGACAATCAACAATCCACAAGTTTGGAGGAGCATGAAATGAGAAAAAAATCATCCTATTTGTGAAAAGAACCTAAATACACCATTACAAAAAGAAATAGAAGATCATGAAGAGGAGAATCAATTACCTCAAGGTGATTGAAGAGAATAACATAAAGAGTAAATTGAACACCAGCACACAATTCTTGCTGATGGGGGTTGTCAAAATCAAAGAGAATCTATTGATGGATCATTGAACTATGAAAGAGTACCTATTGATGGGTGCTCACAAATCTATGCTGGTGACATAGATATCAGATTTTAAAGTGTTGCTGAAAGAAAAACTTCTATTAAACATGAAAATGAAGACCTTGTAGGAGCTGAAGAAGAAACAAGATCAACTTCCCCATTGCCACTTGAGCTTCATGAAATTGGTCCAAGCAAGAAGGAAGAAGATGAGGAGGTTAATTTGCAAGAGCCTCATTTTCTTGAAGGGTCCTTAAATATGAATAAAAATAAGATCCAAGAGTCCCTTAGAATACTCCATGACACTCAAGCATTAGTTTCAAATTCTTGTTGGAGAGCTACTTCATTGGAGGAAACATCCTTCCTTGAAGACATGGAGAAGATTCAAAGAGCAATGTGCAATATCAAAGGTAATTTCATGTCTTTGATTTTTGATAGAAAAAATTTCATTGAGCTTAGTGAATGGTTACATGAATCCTACTTGAATAATAATGAAGATATTCATAAGCTCACAATTCACAATGAGCAAGACACTTGTTTTTCCTCCTATGTTTCAAATTGTCAAATGGTAGATTGTTTGGAGGATTCTCATGACATGGTGGATCATGAGAAATGTGGAAATTTGAATGTGCTTGATGTGTTTGAAGATGAACTTTAAGAGATACAAACACTTGATGTGGTGGAAGAGGAACTTGAATTGTCTCTTAATGAAGGTGATGCAATTTTTAAAGAAGAGCATGATTCCTCTCCATTGGAACCAATTTATGACAAAGGTTTCACACTTTTGAAGGAGCTTCCTGATACTACCCATATGGATCCTTCCCATGATGAAACTTCTCCACTTTTTGATCGTTTGGGTGAGTTAGTTCATTCCCCTACATCCTACAATTCCATGTTTTGCAGCATTAGTCTCAATGAAGTATGGGTGAAAGGGTTCTTTTCTATGGTGCCACATGAGGGGTGTGGAACTCCTATATTTACTTTTTATGATGACATGGTTGGAGCACATTATTATTCACATTTTCATCAGCATCCTTTGTTACTTTATGATGATGCACATCTACATGGATGCACCTATGGTATTCACTTGAGTCACTTGGAGACTCATGCTTTTCCTTGTTCCTTGTCTAGTCCATTGGATGTTGGAGGAACTTCATCCCACACTTGGGTAAAGAGATATATGATGAAAGAAAATTATTATTGGAAGAAAAATCATTGGTTATTTCATGATGATATACATATTCATGGGTGTATTGATGAGACTTCTTTAAGCCACTTGAAGACTTCATGTTTTCTTTGCTCCTTATTTGGTTCATATTTTGGTGGAGGTTCTTCATTCACTTCTTGGATGAAAGAACACATGGCTGATTATATTGATGTTAATTATATATTTTTGGAGCAGCATTATAGGACATCAGATCCTCACCTATGTCATTGGGACAGATATGATATAATACTTTATGCTTGTGTGTATGGGCCAAATGGTGATCTACTCACTTGGATGTACAATCACTTTCATGATTCTTTGATGATGTATCGTCTTGATGTACATTTGTATGATGTTGTTATGTACTTTCATGATCTATATTTTGTACTCATTATTTTTGGAAGGGTGCAATACCAGCAATGGGATCCTAGAATTTCTTTGTTTCATTTCATTTGGAGTAGCAATTTGATTGTTGGTTTGAGACAACAAACCAACCTTCAGTTGTTTGAGTTCATCCTTGCAAAGCACTGTTCATATTTGTTGTTTGGAGTACCTTTTGAGAGATGGATTCAATTTTCACATGCTTGGTGTTCATGGCATCTTATCATAGACATTTCACACAATCCATGTATCAGGATCATATGGGACTCTGGGATCATTTTTGGTCTCATTGGTTTCAATTTTGGGGGCAGCAAGCAACATTGGAGATTTATTCACCACTTGAGAAGATTATTATAATCAGAGTAGTGTAGAAACAATCATGGTGGTTCCTCTCTGATATTTTATTAAAGTCTTAAGAAATTCAAAGTTTGGTAACTCAATACCAAGTTCAAAGAATTATACCGAAGCAAAAAGGGTTGAAAATTCAGAAAATGTTTCCAAAATAAGGAGGTAAAGATTATTTGCAGAAATTTGGATTTTATGGATTTAATTAATCCTTTTGGTATTAGTGGTGATGTTACAGGATATAT
This sequence comes from Pseudotsuga menziesii, assembly GCA_001517045.1. Classification (NCBI taxonomy): domain Eukaryota; kingdom Viridiplantae; phylum Streptophyta; class Pinopsida; order Pinales; family Pinaceae; genus Pseudotsuga; species Pseudotsuga menziesii. Next base: position 647,452 of record LPNX011169370.1, on the reverse strand, counting down.
CAATATGCACAATCCACGTCTCTTTACTTTTGGGAACACAAAATTGCAGTACATGAGTGCCACTACTAAAATTGCAGCTAAAGAAAATTAATGAGCAGAACCATAACAGAGCACTTGGTGCAAAGGAAGGAGTACCAAATGAGGATTCCACTTGGGAATATGAAATAATATTATAGCATACAAATCTTAAATTTCTTAAGGATAAGAAATCTTGGGTAGGGAGGACTGTAATGTCCACATTTTTAATAATTCCATAGCAGGACAATTCCATCAATCCTACTAGTTCCCTAGGTTGGATGGATACATTTGGAATTTTAATAAGGGAGATAATAAATGATGTTCAAACATTAGAATGGAATAAATATTTAATAATGGAGCTTATTAAATAAATGCAATAGAAAATTGAAGTGGCAATGGAGCATGGAAACTATGGGACCCACACAAGCTAGCAATTTTGTGCCACATGGCATCTTCCTCTTGCGATTTTGAATCCATGGGAAGCCTAAAGGTTCTTGGATGAGTTAGAAGGCTAATAAATTTTTCCATGTGCATCATAGGTCTAATTTGGGAAGAAATTTAACTTACATGGGAGAGGAAGAGTCATTTTGGACCTAGTGGGACACTTGAACTAGATTCCCTAACTCTATGACAACAATGATGAAGATGCTATGACACCTATGACACAAATAAGATTTGAAGGCTGAAATCTGACATATTTGACATGTCAGGTCGAAATAGAGCATCCAAGAGAGCTCTCATGTAATTTGTGGAAGCTCAATGGGCTCCTACTCGAATTTGGGGAAGGTGCAAGGCTAGGAAATGGAGGACACATGGAAAATCATGAGCACACACCCAAATTTGAATTGGCTTGAGTTTGTGGATGGATTGGTAACCTTAGAAGTCTAAGGATGTTTATAAAACACAGGAATCAACCAAGAGAATGGCTTTTGATCATTTGAGAAATTGTCATTTGTGAATTGTGAGAGCTAGTGGATGACTAGTTTTCTTACCTTAGCCAATTTCGAGGGTGAAAGATTCCCATCCAAGTTGGTGTTTGGAGAGGCCACTCAGGTATTTCATGGAGATTTAATGGAGTCTTATTTTTAGGTGTAAGCTACAGGGAATCATGTGGATTCTTCTATTGCAGCACTTTCTCTCAACCATTTCCAGTTCTCTTTGTATATTCATGCTCATGGAGGGATTGCGCCTCGGGTGAGCTCATGTACTCTTTGGGAGAGATCTTCATGATATATTTATGATTTTAATCAGTTAAATATTCTATAATCTTAATTTTCATAAATTTTCAAGTCTAAATACCCAAGAGTTGTATGTCAAAATGACTTTTAATGAGCAAACAATGACCATTTCCACTCTATTTTGATATATGCCATGGCAATGCTTATTATTTCGAATGGAAGAATGTATATAAGATAAATGTATGATGAATTGACTGTAATTAATGTGTATTTCAATTTTCATGTTTATTAATTAAGCATTGGAAGCCATTTTACTCATTTTTATTGCATTGGGAGAAGATTTGGTGCATTTTCCCCAAGGGTTGAAATTGTGATTTGGAAGTTGTTTTGGAAAGAGTCATAAAAGCCTGTATAAACTGAACCATGATGCATATGAGACTTTAAAAATTTTCCTTACACATACCTTGCCTCTGTTCATAAATTCGAGTGACTTTCGGACCATTTGAGAATCCATTTCCGACATTTACCCAGGGGGAATTGGAGCCCCAATTTGCTAGTAAAGACTCCTACTTTGAACAGAACATTAAACAAGTTTGAAGAATTATTTTGGGGGTAATAAAAAATCCCTGAACATCATATTTAAGTTATAATATCATTCATGTACCTTCTGAGAAAATTTTGGAGCATTTGGGTCAATTTGGAGGTCTAGACATCAAAACTAGTTAGGGTCAAAATTGGGGAAAAACTAAAAAAATTGGTCATTTAATAAAATTTCAAAAAGGGACATTACATATTCCTACGTGAAATGAATAAAATAATATCACTTATGACATGTTGATGTATAAAATACACGGTGAGAACAATCGATTTATTGATGCTAGCATAATGGCTATTAAAAAGTTTTGATGAATCTTACAATTCCAATATTGGACTGGCACACCAAGCATATTGCATGCGATCTAGTTTAATCGATATACTTGACACCTTTATGGAACATGGTAACAATCCATGTATAAGTCATTTCAATCCTTTATCAATGACATAAAACATCATAGCATGCTTATGAATAGTAATTAGTATCCATCTAAACTTTGGTTAGCAATCTAAATAACAAACTTTGCATGTGATTTCTATATCGTAGCAATGTTTGAAGAACAGTTATGTTATATTGATCATGATTTATGTGCATAAGGAATAATGGTATTTGAAAAATGCTTATGTTATGTTAATCATTGTTCTGGAAAAGTCCCCCTTGCGGACAGGTGAAACCTCCCTTGGATCAAGACTCCTTCAATCCAAGATAGAAGGTAACAAATAGTTCTCTGCTTTCCCCTTAATCTATTCCATATGCTCATAGACAAAAACAGAAGATAATATGGGAGAATGAGATAGATGAGCTGCCTCCTTTACGTTGGTTTTCATCACTACTACAACCCTTGATCTCGATTCCCAAGCTCTCTGTGGAAGAGAAACCCTACAAGGAACAAAGCAATACTTCCTTCTTCTATAATATACTGTTAGGAAAGATATATCTATCTATATAGACATGCATATAGTGAACAAGATAAGCATGAGGGGAATAGACCAAGTTATATTATATGGAAAGCAATAACCAGTGAATCATTTACAACATTGATGTTGATGTTGCGGCATCATCTCCAAGCTCTCCTTTTCAACCCTTTGAATGTCACAAGAACACAATCATGGCATTCTAAAGTTCTCTCCCTGCAATTTGGCAGAGTAAGGATGATCTCTCTTTTATCCTCCCTTTCACCCAAGAATGGACTCCATTATATAGGAGTTGAGGCATTAAAACTATAGGATAATTTGAGCAAACAAACAAGATTGACCTTAGCTTAGATAGAGGTTAGCTCGAACCAACCCCTAACCAATTGCAAATACGCCAAATTTAGTTCTAATCAATTCATTGCTTCCTTAACACTAATCAAAAAGTGATGAAATGGGACTTCATCGCTCCCTTGGAACTTAGTATACGGGTATAATAGGTTTCATCCTCCTCTCCACATGGGAAGGAGGGTGATGAAACTCAAAAAGGGCCAATAATTCAAGGTAATAGGTAGTGTTTTGTCCTCCCAATGACAGGTTTCCCTCCCAACATGTCTAGGTATCATAACAAACACTCCCACATGGTGATGAAAGTGCAATACTTAGTAGTGTGACAAATATGTGTGTAACAAATGCCCCCTAAAGTGTGAGGTTGGAAGAAAAATTGATGGTCGAAACACCTTTTTTTTTTCAGTCGAAAAAAGACATTCCTTGGTATTCATTGAATCAAAGGAATTTTTTACATCATCGTGATATGCAGACTTACATACTGCATAGAACAGCAATAGTGATATCAGTCCAAACATGGATAGCACATAGCAAATACAGACCCATCCTGACAAATAAAATACAATACATAATACAATGCAAAATACCCACAATATATCATACTCAAAGCACTTTGAGTTCACTACAATAAGAACCCCCTCATATGAAGGCTACCATAAATACAGTCATCAATGTTCCTAAAGAAAATAACAGGAGCCCAGAAATCTGATCCAAGGAGGGGATGAGTCTCTAATAATCAGTAATAGCTGCTCAACAAAAACCTGAATATATCTCAGTGAAACTGGTGAGATCAACTGTAATAGAATGAGCATATCCTAAAAGAGCTGAGATGAGCTTTCCCCAATAATCTCATTCCCAAAATATTCAGTGAGTAAGAGATGGCCCGCTGCCAAGTGCAATCCCTCCTTTGATAAGATGTCTGCCCTCCTGTTATGTTCCCTATAAACATGACTGAGATCCACCCACATGAAAGAGGACATGAGAATCCTAGTATTGAGGCACTAGGCCTCAAGATTCACCATATCCAGGGTAGATTCCTTTTTAGCCCAATTTATAATCAGAGAGGAGTTGCCAAAGATATGTAGGTACGGTAGCCCAATATCCTTTGCGACCCATAGTGATGCCCAAAGTGCTAAGAGCTCAGCTCTGGTGTTAGTACATCTGCCACATTCGAGCTTGAAGGTAAGTAGGTGAAGTTCATTCAGCGAGAGACAGAATCCCACACCCCCCAAATTTTTTGCAGCCGCACCATCAAAAAAGATCATAGGATACACCGAAGTGGGAGACTTCCCAATGTTCCTGATTCTGTGCTTATGAATCAGAGGAGGCTTGAAGGTAAAATAATCATCATAAATGAAATGTAACAATCTGTTCAATGAGGGCTCCTGATCGTCAAAACATAAACGATTCCTAGCCTTCCATATATTCCATATGATGAAAAAAGGCACATACAGTAAATGTCCCTTCCGAGAAAGCCAACAAGTTAAATTTTCCTGAAAAGTATGGGCACTCCATTCCAGGTACACATTTAATATGCAACTAAGGCCCCCAATAACCTCCTTCAAAAACCGACAACTGACAAAAAGATGTTCAACCGACTCTGCTTCCTCTTTGCAGAGACAACATCTATTAGGACCACACCATCCTTTCTTGCATAAAGTATCCCAAGTATTTATTTTTTTATAGCACGTGAGCCACACAAAACATTTGATCTTAAGGGGTAAGTTAAATGACCAAATCTTCAACATAATGTCATTTTCCAGCACAGTTTTGTGATTGGTGACAATTAAATCATAGGCTTTCCTAGCTGTTACCATACCCCTCTGTTCATCATCCATCCATAACAGTCTGTCCTCGGAATGACCAATCCTAATGCCCCCATGTGATAGTCCAGTAACATATGAGGACCACTGACCAGCCCATTCTCCCCCTAATAGCAGATCCGAGGCAGAGTACCATATAGTCCCATCTAAACCACAGCCATCCAGATTCTGTGCGTGTGCCAGATGAGTAATACCCAGGTCAGTGATATAATCCCTAAGCCCCTTGGACAGGATATACTGTGAGTTGAGCCCATCAATGGGATCAATGCCAACTATGATTTTTAAACCGTTTCCCACTTTCCATCCCTGCTGACAAGTAATCCACTCAATGATCCTAATAAACCCATTCCAAAAATATGAAGTACCAACAATACGAAAGGATCGTCCACGAATCCATACATCAAGAGGTCTGTTCTTTAAGTATTTATGGGTAATGATCCTGCACCAGGTCCCAGTTCTAGTTAGAAGATACCATAGACTCTTGAGTCGAAGAGAGATACCAAACCATTCCAGGTTCTTTATGTCCCAGCCCCCAAATTCAAAAGGAAGAGCAAGAAGTTCCCAGTTGGCCAGATGGGAGAAACTGTGACCCACAGAGGTTCCCCACAGAAAGTTATAAATGTGTTTGCGTAGTATATTAAGAATGGATTTGGGACATCATGCCAATGCAAACCAATATACAGCCAAACCAATAAGTACGGCTTTGATGAGGACCACTCTACCTCCAAGTGATAGATACCTGTAAGTCCAATTTTTAATCTTCCTTTCAAATAAATGGATAAGCCAGTTCCAATCAGAAGTATGGTATCCCAGCGGTTTAAGATTGAACCCCAGGTACTTAAACCCCACTGAGATAGGATCCATCTTAAAAGGAAAGAGTACAGCAAGTTCCTCCCTGAACCTCGAGTCTACATTCTGGTAGAGAAAAGAAGACTTTATAGGGTTTACAAACATCCCAAATACCCCACAGAATAAATCAAGTGCTTCTTTATAGGCCCTCCATTCTTCAATAGTGCATGCCCCAATAAGAATAACATAATCTACAAAAAATAGGTGTGATAAAGACAGGTTTGCCGAAAACTGATACCCCATGATCTTCCCTGAGTGCTGAGCATCCAAGATAATGTGGCTGAGTCCCTCCATAACCAATATAAATAAGAGGGGGGATAGGGGACATCCTTGTCGCATCCCTCTGGAGACAGCAAAGAAATCAGAGGGGGTCCCATTTACCAAAACAGCGAAACAGGAGCCCGTGATACATCCCATAATCCAATTTACACCCATAAGAGGAATACCAATCTGTATGAGCAGCAACCTGATGAAAGTCCAGTTTGCTCTGTCAAAAGCTTTTACAAGGTCCAATTTTAGAACCAAGGAATCAGAATTTTTAGTCTTGATGGAGTGCAAAAGTTCTTGGGTTATACCCACCGGTTCAGTGATCTGTCTATCCTTGAGAAAACCAAATTGATTTGCAGACAGAGAGCGGTTCAATATAGGCTTAAGTCTGATAGCCGCAATCTTCGAAATAATCTTGTAGACCAGATTACATAACGAGATTGGCCTGAAGTCGTCAAAAGTTAAATGCTTTTCACATTTAGGAATCAGGGTCAAAAAGGTAGAGTTCCAAGCACCCGTGACTCTACCATATAGTCTGGCTTGTTCCACAGCATTTACCAGTTCCTCCCCCACCAGGTCAAAAAATTCCAGAAAAAATTCAACGGGACAACCATCCGGTCCAGGACTCTTGTCCTTTTTAAATCCCTTGAGTACATCTTCGACCTCCGGGCCAGATATGGGCTGGAGGAAACAATTTATATCATCATCCGTGGTCATATGAGGAAAGAGTCTGACCACCTTCAGTTGTTCTGAAATTTCTGAGGACTTATCATCACAAAAAAGATTTCTAAAGTGATCTACGCCAAGAGCCTTCAAATCCAAGTCCTCCGATACAGAGAGCCCATCCTGGCCATTGAGTGATCAAATGGTATTAGTGTTCCTTCTGGCAGAAGCAAACAGGTGGAAAAACTTTGCATTTGCATCCCCCTCTTTTAACCACAACGCTCTACTTTTCAACCTCAGAGTCGTGAGCTCGTGGGCCCAATATTTACTCTTTTTTTCCTGAAGTGCATCCCATTTAATTTTATTTGATTCAGATAAAATACCAGAACCCTCCAATAAAAGGTCTGAGATGCCTTTATTTATATCCAAAATCAGCTGCTGCCTTTCAATATTCTTGGTTTTTTCCCATTTCTTCACAGAGCATTTAAGTCTACTTAACTTGTGTGTGAAAAGTTCCATATGGCTGCAATCAGTAGAACCCAGAGTTTCATTCCAGGAGGACCAGACCAAATGCTTGAAATCCTCCTCCATCAGCCAAGCTCTATTAAATTTGAAAGGCCTGCAGGGTACATGGCAGATTGGTCCCCATTCCAAACATATAGGATAATGATCTAATACATCAGAGGGGTAAGCCCAGGATCTATAAGAGGCAAAGGAAGGCAAGAGGGACTCAGATACCAAGAATCTGTCCAGTCTCTTGCAAATGCCCTCATCCCCAGATCGCCCGTTCTGCCATGTGGGGGTACATGGGTCCATTGAAAGATCCACCAACAAATTACCAAAAATAAGCTGCAAAAAATATAGAGCCAAAGGATCCTAGATTTAAGCCCCCATACTTCAGCTGATGATAAGGTGAAGTTGAGATCCCTGGCCAGAATTAAGTTAGGCAATCCCAGCAACCCACCAGATACCAGTCTGTTCCAATAGCTAGTACGATGAACATAGGGTCCATAACAGTTTATCACAGTAAAAGGCTCAGTCGTGCCTTTAAATGAAGAGCCGAGCACTTTACAAAAATATGTGTGCAAGGGTGTTGGAATATGAGAGCCGAGCAAAAGCTACAAACAAACATCAAACAATATATTTGTATCATCCCTGATGTAGGCATACAAACGATCGAGATAAAATAACCCATTAAAGCATGATCGTCGACCAATTCACTACGGATCCATGAAAGCACAAACTAAGGATATGGCCCCTAAAAATACAATGTGGATCCATACCTCCATGTCTCGATCAAGTTGTAGCCACAAAATAATACACAGTGGGTCTAGGATATGACAAAAACATAACCACGAACCAATACAAAGTGGATATGTGGCAACATATATATCAATTAGATTGTCAACATGATGACAATATTGGGATCTTCTAAGTATTCAAATAATATCCATCACAACATGGACGAGGCATGTAGGATAGGTAGGTTCCTAAGGGGTTCCGAGGGTATTCGTCTCAATCGCAAAATGGTATGGTTCTAGCCACGTGAATAATTGTGTAGATGTTGAACATGGTAGAAACCACTTGATTACCAGTCATTAATGTATACCATTAACAAGTGCAAGGGAAATCACTAATGATGCCATTGACTCCCAAGGTACCCTAGTACATTCCAACAAATGTGAATAAATGAGCTGAATTCAAACACTAGTGGAATCATTTGATCACAATCCAATGATGTAAACCCATTGTCCAAAACAAGGAGACCTGTCATTGAGGCATGTAGGTTCCAAGGTACTAACTAGTTTCTAAGTCTAGTTCTCGGATAATGTGTTGATCCGAAAATGACGGGATCTACTAACACTTGAATTTGCATGTGAATTCTTAAACTGGTTAACTTGTAAAAATGATTTAAATAACAAGCTTATGAAAGGCTTAAAAATAATTAAAAGAATATAAATGAACAAATGATGCAAACCATAAGCATGTGGACATCGTATGATAACGGATTTAATCCCTAATGGACTACGTCTCTGAGTCCAACTCCAAGGAGGATTGATCTTATTAGTCTTCAAAAATATTTGAACAAGTACAAAATGTCTTCATCCTTCAATAAAAGAGACTTAGGATTCAACAATGAAGTCCTCTCACTCTCCAAAATCTCTCAAGAGTGGCTAAAAGCCTCTTACAAAGCCTTTACCAAGGCATAATGGAATCTTAGCATTCTCTCCTCAAAAGCTTCATTCATTTCATGCCTTCATAAAGAAAATTACATTGATTTATATAGCCAATTCTCATAACCCATCACCACATTCCATGGGATTTCATACCAAACTAAATGGATAAAATAACATGCAATCCCAAAATATATGGCAAATTAAAACCATATAATAAAAATAGTGTGAAGAATGTGACATTTGGGCATAGTGCATGCCCATTCTTGGGGAATAAATCCACCCCAAACAAACTTAGAACTAAAATAATCTGCATCCCTTAACAAGCAGAATGTTTGGTGCATTGATGGAAGTGCGGGCTTTGTTGGGAGGAGGTCACTTCTTGTTGCATTTTTTGTTGGAATATGTATATATTGGATAGCCCATAGTCTTTGGGTTGGCTCACTTCCATTCCATAGTTTGTTACAAGGTTGTTGAAACATTATAATGTGTTGGCTTTTGGTTGGCATATATATATATTGGATAGCCCATAGTCTTTGGGTTGGCTCCGTCCGTTCCATAGTTTGTTACAAGGTTATTGAAACATTATAATATGTTGGCTTTTGGTTGATATAACACATCAAAACATACAATATTTCAACTTCAAATAGGAGTGGA
>LPNX011169370.1:535237-637641 GCA_001517045.1 Pseudotsuga menziesii | reverse complement strand
TATATATATTGGATAGCCCATAGTCTTTGGGTTGGCTCCTTCTATTCCATCGTTTTTTACAAGGTTGTTGAAACATTATAATATGTTGGCTCTTGGTTGATATAACACATCAAAACATACAACATTTCAACTTCAAATAGGAGTGGAGTACACTATGGCTAAGAAACAAAGTGTGAAGATCCTGGAGAGGTGGATAAGTATATATTGGATAGCTCATAGTATTTGGGTCGGCTCCGTCCGTTCCATAATTTGTTACAAGGTTGTTGAAACATTATAATATGTTGGTTCTTGGTTCATATAACACATCAAAACATACAACATTTCAACTTCAAATAGGAGTGGAGTACACTATGGTTAAAAAACAAAGTGCAAAGGTCTTGGATAGGCGGATATGGTGGAAACTTAGGTGGAGAGAAGGTTGGGGGTTTGATCCTCCTTGACTCCAATATTTTTGATAAACAAAGCATATTGTGGCCAATTGGATCGCCACATGGCAACATATGCTTGGTCCACTTGGACATCAACTCGATGCCAGCTATCACGAACCTGTCAACTGGATGCCACATGTCGCTCATACATTGATCTAATTGTCCTGAAACATTCCACGTGGTGATCTATGTGCCATGTCAGCATTGTACAAGACACCTATCACCCTTAAAGTGGTGCCATGTGGCACCCCTTTTTTTCAAATTTAGCCTTTTGGTTGAAAGTTCATAACTTAATAACTTTCTCATCTAAAGGTCGTTTTGCTTGAAATGAACGTCACCTTAAACCTCTCATCAATCTCTACATATCTACAAGCTTATGTTCGTAATTTGAAGACTTTAATTTTGATCAATCTCGGAGATCATCTTGGATCATTGTTGAATTCGACAGGAACAAATTTGTCAAAGAAGGGCCATGATGAGTTCCCCATCATCGACATGAAACTAACATAGAAAAGCGATGTAAGATAATAAATCGAATGAGAAAAGACTAACACAAGGCAGAGTGGTTGATTTAGGTTGAAAAATCCCTTAAACATTGTGAGGCATGACAACTGACTTGGCGACATTGACTCAATGAGATATGGACCAAAATACAGTCCAACAATAATCGGGACATTCTTCAAGTGGGATAAAGGAGTATAATGACTCATAAGATCGGTAAGACTCAAGGACAAGCAAATTACCCAACTATAAGACAAGATGCAAACAGGTGCCATGTTAGAGGGTGACAATAAACAACTACCATAATGCTTTCCAAAAAACTGACCCACTTCCCTAAAATCCCCCCCCACCATGATTGGTGAGTACCTCTTTGATTTTTAATGAGCATGAGGAGGATAATAGATGCTCGGTATAGCTCATCTTCAATGAGTCCCTCATCACATGTTTAACAAACCTGATGAAAAAGGGGTTCGGCCCCATATGGGTTGTTCAATGTATAATTTTATGAACCAAAACAATATAAACTTGGCAGTCTTTTCACATTTAAAGTGTCTAAAAATAACTTAAAGAAGACTCTACAGTTGTTCTTTTTTCTATATTTAGTTTTCTATATCTAAAAAAGCATAAAACAATACAAGGTAGATCTCTTGTAGCCAAGGTAGACTAGAGTATTCATCTTTCGATCCCAACAAACGTTCTATCAAATCCTTTAACGAGCATAAAAGAAAAAACTAGCGTGCTCAGCAACATGTTCATATTTAGAGAGTCATAAAAGAGATTAAAGGAGACTCCAAAGAGTTTTTTTTGTAGTTAGTATCACGAGGTTGAAAAAGGGATAAACTTATTAAACTTAGTATTGTCATTGATGTCAAAGAGATAGTTGAACTTGGTAATAGCATTGAAGTTTGAATGATTGTTAAACAACCTTGAGATAGTTGAACTTGGTGATGGAATTGAAGTTTTAATGATTGTTGAATAGTCTTGAGATAGTTGAACTTGGCGATGGCATTGAAGTTTTAATGATTGTTGAACTTAGCCTTGAGATAGTTTAACTTGGTGATGGCATTGAAGTTTTAATGATTGTTGAACTTAGTAATGAGATAGTTGAACTTGGTAATGGCATTGAAGTCTTAATGCATGTTTGAAGATGTGTATAGAAAATATGTGCAAAATAAAGAAGTAGCACTCTAGAGTGCAAGTCCCACCAATACATGGTATTATAGTGCACATATCCCACCAAGTGATTGAACTACTATGCGCAAAACCACATGGTCAAATTATCGCAAATATACAAAGATGCACACCGACGAAAGAACAAGAGAAGTGTCAAGTTTGACTGAAAAAGAAAGGAAGAAGGTGTATCACCAACTTGAAGGAACCCCAACTTGTGGACACATCAACTGAGTGAGATCAGTGTAAATAGGAGAGAGATTGAAGTGTTTTGATAAGCTTGGAAGCAAATATGAAGTAATATACTAAATTTGCAAGCTTCAGGGGTCAGATGAAATGCTCAGGGGAATCAATCACATAATGACTTGAGGTAGTGTTCGAGAGAACGAAACATGTTGAAATACAAGGAGTAGTCACACAATCACATCTAAATACAAAGAGCAGTTGCACATATATGTGAGGAGTATTTGTGAAGGAATGCCAAGGAGCATTTGAATTGAGAGCATCTATACAAAATAATACAAGGCATGATTGCGTAGAGAAAGTTATAAGTGTGAAGAAATGTATATTCAATGGTTTGCACAAAGAAAAGAAAGTTAGAAGTGTGAAGAACTATATGTTCGACAATTTTGCGCATAACAAATAAATCATAGCAAAGAATGCAGAGTGAACTATGATCAAGGAATTCATCAACAAATATATTTATGGGTGGTAGGACATGGCAAGGAAAAAATATCAGTGTCTTCCTCATGTTGGTGTTTGACTACACAAGTGGTTGCTTGCTGATATGAGTTGGTGCTCATAAGAGGACCGGTGTCCTCGCAAGTAAGTGTATGTAAACAACAAGTTGATGCTTGCAAGGGTTTAGTGATCCTTTCTGATTTGTGTCATCGAAACCAGTGAGTTGGTGCTCACATTTGTATTGGATATTGGTGTCTCCCAACATTACTTATAACAAAAAGATTATGTATATATAAGTTTTCATTATATATTCTCTGGGCAGTGTTCTTTGTGTTAAATTGCTGACAATACATGATTTATATGTTAATGAAATATTGCATGACATGACAAGTGTTTGAAAGCATAAAAAAATGCATAATATTGATTCATCCCCCCTCTCAGTATCACTTGAAGTCCAACAATTGGTATCAGAGTGGGTTTCCTTCATAACCAGTTTAATCACTAAAAGGAATATCATAGTGCAATCTAGATCTTTGTGCAAATATGGATAGACAAGAAGGTATTTCAACAAACCGAGCACCATGTTTTGATGGGTCAAATTATTCCTTATGGAGTATAAGAATGGAGGCATTCATAGATTCCCTTGGAAATAATATTTGGTTAGTAGTTGTAAATGGTTATAAAGTTCCAGACACCCATCAAATAAATGTAGCTAACAAGAAGTTGTATGAATGAAATGCTAAAGCCAAAAATGCAATACTAAGTGGTCTTGCAGACTCAGAATTCACAAAGTTCATGCAGTGCAACTCAGCAAAAGTATTATGGGACAAATTTCAAAGTATTTACAAAGTAGATGACACGATTAAAAAGGCAAAGATATAGAATTATAGATGTTAGTTTGAGATCCTAGAGATGAAGGAAGAAGAGAACATACAATCATATTTTTTGCATGTAGATGAAATAGCCAATGCTCTCAGAGGTCTTTGGGACGCCTTTCTTGAAGAAGTTATTGTACATAAGGTGTTGATATCTCTAACCATGAGATTTGACTCTAAAGTATTAGTCCTAGAATATAGAAAAGGACCTTCACAAACTTACAATGGATGATATCCATGGCATCCCCAATGCCTATGAAATCAGGACTAAAAAGGAAAATCCATCAAGAAGGGAAGCACCCTTCACGGAATCCAAGAAGATAAAAGGAAACAAGCATGATTGTAGCAATATTTCTTCTGATGGATATGAACTTGAACAAGCTAACTTTGTGAAGAAAAATTTGAAAGGTCATGGAAAGTACAGAGGTAATCTTCCTTTCAAATGTTTTGAATGTTGTAAAATAGGTCATTTTGCTGCTAAATGTCCTTATAAAGAAAATAGAGGCAATGATGACAAGGAGGACCATGAAGAAAATAAAAAGATGTGCAGACGAGGCAGACTTGAAAATAAAAGGTTTGGAAAACAAAAGAAATTTCTATACTCCAAATAGAACAGTATCTTAGCGGATGAATATGACAGTTGTCATGATGAAAGAGATGTGCTCGTTATGGTGATAGAAGAAGAATATGACAATGAAAACTCTGAATATGAAGCAATCATTGAAGTGGACTTTGAAGGAGAACTTATAAGTGATTTAGAGGATTTGAAACCTCAAGAAAGAAGAACAAGAATTTAAAATATAAACTATTGAAGTATGAAGAGCATATCGAAAAGGTCAAAAGAATAGAAGAAGATCTAAGAGGAAAATTCAAAGAGAAATAAACAAATGTGAGGAACTGGAGAAGGAAATTGTTTCCTTAAAAAGGGAATTACAAAAGGTTAGCACTCACTTAGACTATCAATGAAAGTTTGGGAAAATATCTAAGGTGTTGGATGAAATCATTAACAATCAAAGACGAAGTTCAAACAGGTGGGGGTTGGGATATGAACCAGACAATAGTGATAAGGATTTAAGTCCAATTACACCTATCCATGAAATAGGTACAAGGAGCTTTACAGATGTACTTAAGAGTTATGTCAAAGAGAAAGACAACAGAAAGAGTGGCCAACAATCTACCTATGTTAACAAAGGAGTTGCACTGTCTAGAAGACCTCTCCCTACCAGATATCAAACTATCTTTTTGGGGCATTGTTATTTTTCTTATAATTTTGGTCATAAGGCTGCAAATTGCAAAGCATGGGTACACAACAATTTTGAGAGAAATAGAATACCTCTCAATAACGTTATAACTAACAATTTGAACCAAGAGACTACAAAGTCTAAGGAGGTCATTTTTTCTTTTAGCTCCTTGGAAATGGACATTTAAATTTCAATGCTACCAATGCTACAATTTTGGTCATAAATTTTGAAACTGAAAAACCAAGTTAATAACTATGCACTGGGATGAAACCAAAGGATACTTCTACAAGAATGACCACACAAAGATTTGGCAGTAAAGGAGCAAAGAAAAATTCCAAGGAGAATGCAATCTGGTTTTGCATAAGGATCACGGGAATATTAACGATGAGTGTTCTAAACGTATGACAAAATATAAAGGAAATATTATAATCCTACAAAGGGAGAAAGGAGACAATACACAATTAAGAAAACAAGACATGTCGCAGAAGGAGTTGTGCCCAAAAAGGAATCATGACAGATTGCAAGAAAATGAAAAGGAAACTCCAAATATTATAAGAGCTTTAAAGATAGGACAGGAAGAAGAAACATTGTTTGTCATAATCCAAGGCTCAATCCAAACCCCAACTATAGATAAAGGACGAGCTCCAATATAATCTACACAAAAGCAATAAAGAGGATGATAGGAAAATTTTGTGCAACAAATGGAGGAAGAGGATTGAATAAAGTTGAAGGTAGGTCCAAAAAAACTTCTTCTTCTACTAATAAAAGCAATTATTCAGAATGTCAAGATGGAAGTTTGTGCAGAAAAGGTAACTCACTGTGAATCAAGTTTTGACTAAACATCAACATCAATATAGACCATGGATTCATTAAAACACAAAACTGATTTCGACTGTAAGGATGCATCATCATTCAAAATTTAGTGGGGAACCAAATTATGAATTATCTTTGGAAGAATAATTGAAGATACAGATAAAGTACATTTGCATTTTTTCAATGGTAAGAATTTGCATTATATTCGAAAGAGTTGTCGTTACAAAAGTTGGGATACATATATTCAAAATTCTATCAAAAATATCTATGTCACAGAGGATAAAACACTAACATAAGTGTATACATTGGGATATTCCATGGCTACGGTCTACAAAATTTGATTCTCAAATTACAAAATGAAAAAGGGAGAGCATTAGTGCAAATTTCACCCATCAGGTTTTCGTGATGACAAGCGCAACTTTGTATCATGATGGTGTGTCTACTTCACTAAGTTCGAATTGTATAGAATTATTTGAGCTAACTTCAAATTGTCAGTAATGAATTATTGTTATGTCTCCAGCTAATCAACATGGCTCTTCAAGAGTGAAATTTCCTCCTTGTGTCTCTTATTTACCTGCACCTATGAATACCACTACTAGACATCAACCTCTTTGGTATATGATGCCCATCTCTCTGGATCCTTCTTAAGTTTGATGAATTATGTTCTTTGTGCCTGAAAAGTCACAGAAAGGTTGACTACAGAAGTTTCAACCTATTGCTTTGAAATCATGACATTATAAGATCTCAGAATTGGATAACGGTTTGAGGAATGGTTGGATGACAAAACAAACAGGATAATTGGTCGACCATGGACAACAGTTGGTTGAATGTGATAGATTTTAAATGAAATTTCCAAATTTGGTAAAAATCATGGATGAATTTTCACCATAAATGGTTTAAGTCGCACTCTCGCAGGAGTTCTGAAAGGACAAAAAGGGGAGAATGAATTGATTGCTCCATGAGATTGAATTAATGACATCTTCTCTATGTTTTTAAAGGCTGAAGTGTGTTATCATGCATCATATTAAATGTTGCATGAATTGGAAGATTAGTCAATCACATCAATTTATTACAAATCTTGGTGTCAAATGGAGATATGTGTCACAACAGTATGACGCAGAAAGGAAGATATGGGAAACATGAAGCTAAGGGGACTATCCCTATGATGTCAAAAAGGAAAAATACGATGAAGCTACAAAAGGGAATTGTATAGGACAGATATAAGGATGTCCTCTATAAATTACTCAAGGATTGGATAAGAACATAGTAAAGGATTGAATGGAAAGAACACAAGGGGAGTGGGGTATTTGCGCAAAAGCAAAATAGAAGTAATCAACATAGAAAAGCAATGGAAGCATCAATTCATGGGGAGAACTTGCAACTGCGCGGGAGGGGGATACACAGTGTTAATATAGGTTTGTAGATAATTTGTTTTCCATTGATGTCAAAGAGGGAGAATGCAGCAAGTAAGTCTGCAAATAAAGTTGCGGACTTCAATGAGTAAGCTAGCATGCAGAGGAAGCTCAGCTTTTCTTGGTGTTGACATCAATGCCAAAGGGGGAGATTGTTTAACTTAGTCTTGTCATTGATGTCAAAGAGATAGTTGAACTTGGTGATGGCATTGAAGTTTTAATGATTGTTTAATAGTCTTGAGATGGTTGAACTTGGTTATGGAATTGAAGTTTTAATGATTATTGAACTAAAACTTGAGATAGTTGAACTTGATGATGGCATTGACATTTTAATGATCATTGAAATTAATCTTGAGATAGTTGAACTTGGTAATGAAATTGAAGTCTTAATGCTAGTTTGGAGAAGTATATAGAAAATATGTGCGCAATCACGTAGTATCACTATATTGCGCAAGCCCCACCAAGTCATGGTACTCTAGTACACGTATCCCACAAAGTCATGGAACTCTTATATGCAAAACCCATGTGGCTGAATTATCGCAAAAATACAAATATGCACGCCGATGAAAGAACAAGAGAGGTGGAAAGTATGATCGAAAAGAAAGGAAGAAGGGGTATCACCAACTTGTGGACACATCAATGGAGTGATATCAATATATATAAGTGAGATATTGAAGTGTTTTGATAAGCTTGGAAGCGAAGATGAAGTAATATACTGAAATTGCAAGCTTCGGGGCCAGATGAAATGCTCGGGGAAATCAATCATAGGATGACTTGAGGTAGTGTGGAAGAGAATGAAACATGTTGAAATACAAGGAGTAGTCGCACAGTTGCACATAAATACAAAGAGAAGTTGCACAAATATGTGAGGAGTATTTGTGAAGGAATCCCAAGGAGCATTTGAATTGAGAACATTTGTACAAAAGAACACAAGGCATGATTGCACAGAAAAATTTAGAGGTGTGAAGAACTGTATATTCAATGGTTTGCGTAGAGAAAAGAAATTTAGAAGTGTGAAGAACTGTATGTTTGACAGTTTTGTGCCGAACAGAGAATGTAGAGTGAAATGTGATCAACGCATTCATCAACAAATCTATTTGTGGTGTCAGGACAGGGCAAGGAAAGAAGATCGATGTCTTCCTCAGTTTAGTTCCTGACTACGCAAGTGGGTGCTAGTTAATATGAGTTGGTGGTCATAAGAGGATTGGTTTCCTCACAAGTTGGTGCCTGTAAAACAACAAGTTGATGCTTGCAACGGTTTGGTGATCCTATCTAATTTGTGTTATCAAAACTAGTGAGTTGGTACTCACATTTGTATTGGAGATTGGTGTCTCCCAACGTTACCTGTAACAAGAAGAACATGTATATATAAGATTTTATTATATATTATTTGCACAGCGTTCTTTGTGTTAAATCTTTTATAATACATGATTTATATGTTAATGAAATATTTCTATCACTCGAAAGACGACACTTCATTGTTTAATGAGATTGAAGAAAGACGAAGCATGCTCTTAGAAATAAGGTCACTAGAATGAAATAAGTCCTATTTCTTAAAGTCATGCACAAGTAGGTCATTACTCGATAGAACAAATGTCAAAAATCTCCATAAATCTCAACAAACAGTATTAACCTTAAAAAAATAACTCGTATGGGGAAAAGGCAATGTGAGCATAGCAAAAATAACTATTTCCAATGGATTTAAAGAGTAAGTAGTAAAACACTTAGTTCATTTTACTTCTTACTCTTACCTTGTTGAAAAATTTTCCCGCTTTTGGAGCAAATCTTGGAATGTTGATTGCGAGAGATCTAGCAGACCATTTCACTAGCTGTCTAAAACATGTTACTCCCCTCGTCATGCTCTTTCATTTGATTATGATTTTGTTTCATTTTGTGAAAGTTTTGAACTAGAAGGAGGGGAATATCACCTTATAACCTTTTATAGGGGGAAGATAAGTGCAATTTCAACATTTGTTTTGCAAATAGATCAACAAGAAAGCATTTGATTGGGCTCAAATTTTGACAAAAGGTTTATCTTGTGATGTATAGTAAGTTCTTGGAAAAAATGATTGAATGGAATGAATGAGAACATGAGGCTTAAGACATGGTCGCTTTGCATGACCCAAACACCATAACAACACTAAGGAACTGTGGGTTACTTAAATACTTCAAAACTCAGAGTATAAGGAAGTAAGTGCTTCTTTTGGACCATCTAATAAAGATGTGGGGTGTAGGTGACCAACATTTTCATTTGGGTCCTCATACTCTTCGTATACGTATGGAGGACACCTGCTTCTTAACAGGCATCTCCAAGCAGGGATCATCGATCACCTTGACTGGTCATCGAGGAATTGAATTGTCGACTGAGGAATACATCACACAACACTGTAGGGAAGGGACCCGAAAAATCAGTGGGAAGATTCCAGTAAAGGTTGTTACAGCTCGTCCATCACCTATGGTCTTGTTGACCATTATAAAGCTAACGGGTAGCACAGGGCCCCATCTAGCTTCAAAAGCGCAAATGGCATATGCCATTGAGTGTCTTGAGCCTAAAGTGTTCAAATGGTGTGAGAGTTTGTTGCTGAATATGAAAGACCAAATCACAAAGTACAACACAAGGAAGCAAAATCAATTTGGGTACGGATCCATTCTAGTATCATTCTTCTTGGAGCGAATGATTTTGATGCACCCACTGATAAAGAAGCCTGTGCAACCTCTGTTCAAGCCACGGAAGGAGTGATGGACCATATTTGTCGCTCAGTTGAAGGGGTGTCCTCAGATTTTTCTGTTGATGATGTCTTCTTGCATGGTGGTGAAATCAAATCCCTATGATCGATAACTTCCCTTACGTCCAGGTGAATTTTAGAGGTGACGAGGATCTATCGCTTCCCGAGAGAGAACAGTGGGATACAATAGGTATGTATTCGAAGAATGTGACCTTGTATGATTTTTTTGTTTCGGATTTTTTTAATGTTTTTGTTGTAGAAAGGGGATTTAAACATGTTCATGCTTCATTTCATAGATCAACGAGCAACTTGGTCAGGCGGTATGTCATTGTTACACCGATGAAGGGGGTAGATCAGACAGAGGAAGGCGATGATAGAGGGCTTTGTGATGTGGAGAGGAACCTGAGGGGGATCACCATGAGTATCCTCTCTATGCAAATGTGGGAGATTCCTTACCATCTCCAGAGGCACACACTCGGGGTGCCTGAGGGTAATAGCCATTTCTTACGATGAGTGGCTTGAGATGTCATATGTTACCAGAGTACAGTGTGCCAGAGGATGATGAGTATATTCAGATGTTCTCGTATTGTCCTGGTTTTGCAATGTGTATATGATGTATGGGCGATGTNATATATATATATATATATATATATATATATATATATATATATATTACTCCCTTGGTATGTGTAGTTATTGAATGTAATCGAATGGTATTTCAAGGAGGAAGATCCTTGAGTAAAGACAGACCAATGTAGGGTCACGGATGCCATAAATATAGTTCAATTGAGAAACCACGAGTTTGGAATACGAAGAGTCCATGACAGTGAGGGATGTTTTGTATGTCCCTGGGTTGAAGAAGAATTTGATATCAATTTCCATAATTAAGGATAGGGGATTCTGGGTACTATACTGAGATGGGCATGTACTCATTCATCATAAGGGATCCAGAGATACTACAGCAGTGAGGATTGCAGTCCAATGTGGAAAGCTATACAAATAAGTTTTTAGCTTTATCATCCCTTCTCACATAGCAGTAGAAAAGACGGTTGTGACTTGTGTGAGTTGAGGAAGAGGAGGATGGACTACTTGCATCATCTAGCTTTGAGGATTTTGAGAGAGATGGTGACAAGTGTGCTACACTTTAACACAGAGCATAGTGACGTATGCAAGGGGTGCGCATTTGGCAAGTATGCCAAGACTGCTTTTCCACGCAATGACTGCAGAGAAGCTAAGACACATGATTTACTACATTCTAACCTTTGTGTCCGATGTCAACTACCTAATTGAAGGGTTATGAGTATTATGTGACCTTCATTGATGACTTCTCCAGGAAGATTTGGATTTACTTTCTGAAGAACAAGGAGTTAAAAGAAGTCTTGCAGAGGTTCAAAGAGTTCATAGCTCTCGAGGAGAACCAAACATGGAGGAGGATCAGGGTATTGCGATCAGACAATGGGGGTGAGTACACCTCCAACGAATTTAATGACTTCTATGCACAGGAGGGAGTTAAGAGATAGTTGACAATACCATACACCCCGCAACAGAATGGGGTGGTAGAGAGGAAGAATAGGGCAATTGTTGGTGCAACAAGCTCTATTCTACATGATCAAGGTTTTCCATTCTTTCTCTAGGAAGAGGCTTGTTACACAACAATGTACATTCAGAACATGAGTCCCCATAAGGTTTTGGGATGCAAGACTCCTGAAGAGGATTTCACAAGGAAGAAGTCTGAGGTTGGGCATTTCAGGATTTTTGGATGCCTTAGTTACTCACATGTCCCTTCGGAGAAAAGTACAAAGTTGGAGCCCACAATAGATAAGGGTATCTTTGTTGGGTATGATGACACTTCGAAGGCCTATCGCATATACATTCATGCACGGGGACAGACATTCGTGAGGTGGGATGTGAGATTTGAGGAGGCCAAGGCCTTTAGGAAGTCACGTGAGTTAGAGAACGGGGAGCAACAGGCTCCTACACCTCAGGATGGTATATCACAGAGTTCAACTTCATAGAGTTCAAGGTCACGGGTATCAAGTGTGACAGGCTCACAGGTTGTAGGTACAGGGTCACAGGGAAGTGGTTCACAATTTACAAGTTAGCAAGCCACAGGGTTACAGACCGTTGAGGATACTTTATCGGGTACATAGTCTCAAGTAGTTGATTGGGATGAGCAGGATTAGTTCCCTCCATATGAGGTTAATTCAGGGAAGAGGAGGCACAAGTGGATTCAAAATGCCTTGGAGGAATCTCAAATTGTGGGGACTCCCAAGAGGACTATGAGAGAGAGTAAGGTGTCAGAGAGGTTTTGTAAATATTTAGCTATGGTGGGTAGTGTTTATGAGTCTAAGCCGTCTTCTTATGAGCAGGAAGCAGGCGAGAATGCCTGGAGAGATGCCATGGAGGAAGAGTATGCTTCCATCTGCACCATGAAGAATGACGTTTAGGAGGTTGTGCCAAGGAATGAGGGGAATTTAGTGATGAGTTCCAAGTGGATCTACAAGATAAAATATGTTGTGGATGGCAACATTGAGAAATACAAGGATCGATTTGTGGCTACGGGTTTCTCATAGGTAGAGGGAGTTGACTATGCTGAGACCTTCGCTCCAGTTACTTGGTATACTTCAATTAGAGCAGTGATCTCCATTGCAGCAGAGATGGGTTGGAAGATCCAATAGATGGATGTGAAGAAAACTTTCCTCAATGGATGCATAGAGGAGGAGATGTACATAGAGCATCCCGAGGGATTTGAAGTGCATGGGAGAGATTATCATGTATGCAGACTAAGAAAGGCACTGTATAGACTAAATAAAGCTCTAAGAGCTTGGTATTCTAGGATAGATACTTACATGCAGATGGGTTTCTAGAAGAGCCAGGCAAATCCAAACTTCTACTTCATTGCGGTTGGTGAGGATCCACTCATTCTAGTACTATATGTGGATGATTTTTGTATTTCGGGAGAGGGGAAACTCATAACAGTTAGAAGAGAGATATTGATTCATAGTTCGAGATGAAAGACATATATGTGATGCATTACTTTTTGGTTATGGAAGTTTGGCAAGAGGATGGGAATATCTTTTTGGGACATGGCAGATATGCAGTTGACTTTTTGAAGAGATTTCAGATGGAGGATTATAGGCTTATGGCCACACCTATGATAACCAACCAGAAGAAGCTGGTAGGTTCTGAGAGTGAGTTGGTTGATCCCACTAAGCATCGTCATCTTATTGGATCATTGATGTGTATGGTCAAGACTAGGCCAGATCTATGTTATGTTGTTAATACATTGAGTCAATATATGGTGGATCCTAGGAGAGTGCACTGGGTTGAAATAAAGCATGTGTTGAGGTATCTTAGAGGTACAGTGGACTATGGATTGAAATATAAGAGAAGGGATGGAGTAGACCCAATTGGATATACATATTTTGACTCGGCAGGTAGTACAATGGACAAGAAAAACACCTCCAAGTGTTGTTTCAACTTAGGTATGGCAGTTGTGTCGTGGTTCAGCAGGAAACAAAAGTCAATGGCATTGAGTTTTGTTGAGTCATAATACATGGCATCTAGTCTGAATAGTTGTGATGCTATTTGGCTTCGCAAGATGCTAGTAAGCTTATTTTATCAGTAGTCGAGGCCAATTGTGATCTATTATGACAACCAAAGTTGTATGGAACTCATGGTGAATCCAGTATTTCATATTGGTCGAAACATATTGAGATTAGATACCATTTCATTCGGGCTCATGTTAAGAGGGGAGCAGTTGAGCTTCAATATATGTCTACAAATGAGCAGGTAGCGAACATTCTCATGAAGTCGTTGATAAAGGGCAAGGTTTTTTTTTAGGGACACGATGGGAGTAGTGTAGAACACTTTCCTCATTAAGAAGGAGTGTTGAAAAAGTTAACAAGAAAAATTCTTGGACCTATAACCTTGCTTCATGCAAAAGCAAAACTCTTTTTTTTTTTAAGTTTGCATGCGGAAAATGCATGCATGCATTTTTTAATTAAAAAGTTTGCATATGAGATTTTGCATGAAATCCTAAAAAGGTAATCAAAGCGATAAAAGAGAGTTGAGAAGGGAAAGGGGGCGCATAAGTGAGATTGTGAGAAGCTATTGAGTCTGAGTGAATCAGTGCCTGGGGAGAGGGAAAATATCTGAGATGGGAGGGTGCATTCTAGGCAGAGGGAGGGCACAGATCTGAGACAAAGTGGGCGCACTTGATCTAGAGAACAGGAGGGTGAATTCATCAGAGATTGAGATAGATTTTGAGAGGGTGAATTCACCAACAGAGACTGAGAGTGTGACATGTAAAGACGGGCGTTTCGCAACAGTAAAAAAAGGGAACAAATCCCAAGGTAGACAAAATGAAGAGAGGGGGTTATGTAAATGTTGTGTATCGTATATATTTCTTCTTAAAGATAATAAAGAACTTATATCCTGGTGATTGGGTTGGTCATTAAACAGGGTTGGTCATTAAACAATTATTTTTTATAAATTTACAAGAAGAACGTCCAAACCGCTAGTTATCGGACCCTAGATTTGTCCATGTGAACTCATAAGTCAGAACAGCTGTGATGGGATGACGCAATGGTGGCTCAACCACTATCTTTCTCAGAAGTTCTTCAGCTCCCTCTGGCGTTTCAACATCTTCTCCTTCACATCTTATATCAAGAACTTGATGCCTCTCATGTTTTGTATATGCGTATGTTGAATTGATGAGCAGGTCGTCCAAGAGATCAATGGGTATACCATGCAGGAACTTGTAATTTATTCCATGGATTCTTTTGTGACGCCAATTAATTGTCCACTATCCGAGTCATTGAGTGGAGGGTATCCTATCAAATATCATCTAAAATACGCCTCAAAGTTAATCGTTGTTTGTTGATTACATGTCGATGCTATAGGACTGAGGATCGACCCTGCTCGGATGCCCTAAAATTCAATCTGTCATGCAGACTATTGCAGAACTACATCAACAAAATGTTGCAGAACTTCATCAAATGTTTGACATCATACACAGTGGGAGAATACATGTTTATCAGTATGAATAACGTAAGAGGCAATTGCCGGTAGATTATAAGCTTCAACATGTATCTGAAGTCATCGCCACTATGGAGCCTGACCTAGTGCAGTGTTATTTAAAACTATTACTTTAGCAGCTTACCAAATACCTTTGCATCAATTCCCTTCTCAGCATAGGGAGAGGTGGATGCAATACTTGGATTTGATCACACAATGATATTCCCTGTAGTGAATCCAAGAGCGTTCTCCATGCAACCAATTTTCAGAATATTTATGTCCAGCATATGACAATTGAGGTTTTCATGCTTTGTCATCAAATTCCAAAGGCATCCATGCTATCTTGGCTTGGGACGTTAAGGACATCCACTTTGGTTTCCTTTTTTCACACCCTGACCTTCAACCGCTGCCTCCCAATTTCAGGATTGTTCTGGTTGTATTTTCTTGACATAGACAAACCTTCATAAAAGAATTAAGATGCTACTACTGTGTACAAACTTTTTAGATGTTGTAGGTGGCTTTCATATCAAGAAGATTGTCGAGAACTGTCGGGCCTAGTGTAGATCAACATAAAAATGCTAATGTGTGCGCAGGACTCTTTAAGAGTGGAAACCTTTACAGAATGGGTGCTAACACAACCAATGAAGCCACCTTAGCATATCATTCATGCTAGGGATTCTTCCACTGTCCTTGGTGATGAACTAAGACAAAGAAAAATCAATGATGAGCTAAGTATTTGCAATTATCTTCAATTATCTTCATTGAAATAGTGCTAGAGAAATGCATGGATCGTGAGCATGTGGAAAATCATTAATGTTTTCAAACCTTTTCCAAGGCGAACAATCTTTTTCACAAGCCCCCTCTATCCAAAATTGGATAGGGATTGAGTACATATGAACCTCCTCTTCAAAACATGCCTATTGCCCCCAAATCATTGTCAAAATCAGCATAAGGCCCTAAAAAACATGGGTGGAAGTGGTGGTTCAGATTTTCCCAAAGACCAAACAAAACTGCTACAAGTTTGCCCTTGAAAAAGGAAAACCATCTCAGCTTACAAAACATCTTAATGTGTTTTTTCCCTTGAAATCAGCGAACAAATCATCTTCATGTTGTCCCAAACCAACAACTATCTTTAAATAAGAAAGATAAAAATATTGGCCCAAATCCACCAGCTGCTCCAAATTCATTCTGAAAGGGAGAGTAAGATGGTGTTCAAAACCTACATTATGGGGTTCAAACATCTGCTTTAAATTCCCAAGAAAGCTTGCATAAAAACTCCATAGAATATCCATGCGAAAAATGCCCCAAAGATGGGAGCACATGGCTGAAAAATAAATTTATACACATCCCACAAAGCTTCCTACAACTCCAGGATTCCACACAGTCATCAGAACCAAAGTTCTGAGAGATAGTGTCAATAAGCTCATGCCTAGGATGTCGTTACTTTCATCAAGACGAAGATCCATTTCATTCTTCAACTCATTATTTCTCAAGGGTGTATCTTCAAGAACATCAATAGCATCATGGAATATGTCATCAAATTCAGATTTTAGAGAGACTAAAAACCTTACCACACATTTGTTTTCAAGTGGAGGAAGAATGAATGCATGCAAACTTTCACCAATGGGATCTTCTACGTGAACCTCATCAAGGGCTTGATCTTGAATGGAACTTGATCTTGAATGGAACCTTCATGGATTTCTAGGGCTTGATCTTCAAGGACCTCTTCACGGATTTTCTTTTCAATATGCTCTTCAAAGACTTCTTCGTGGGCTTGATCTTCAACAACATTCTATTCGTTGGCTTCTTCTTTATCGATGCCTTTCAAAAATTCTTCAATAATTTTCTCTTGGCCTTCCATGGGAAATGAGATGGGAACTTGCATGTCTCCAACAAACATGACATTTTCAACAACCCTTTAGATTTTCAAAATCTACAATATCAAGCTCAAGGATTTCCTTTGGTAAGATTATAGGCTTTTGACATTTTACACCCAAAATCTCACACCATAATCTAAGATCAATGCTTAATGGGGGTAGATCACCATACCTATTTTTGACATACCCACATAATACACATAGGACTTAGGTCTTTTGTTCAATTCTTCCAAGAGAAATTTAGAAGGATTTCTTTTAAATGCATACATCATGATGTGAGCCCTTATTTTCAATTTACCACAAAGAAGATGCTAAAAATATTTATCTTCCAAGCTTGCAACATCTTTCTTGCGACCACATTTGTAAAACCTTTTGTTCAAGTAGGGAAATTATTTTACCTCCTTTGGATTCAACTTGCAATATCATTCCCATGCACCACTCCCAAGCAACGAAAGTGTAAATCCCATCATCAAGACATCCTCACCAACAATGTTGAGGTTTACAACAAATCCATGAATGATAGAATATGTTGTGAAACCATTGAAAGAGTCCCACCAAATTTTGGAAGATGATTTGGCCATATTTCACTTGGAAAATTATGTGGATACCCCAGAACATGTGATAAATCCAAAGGCCTAAGCCAATCTTCAATAATAACAAAATATTTGCACAAATCCTTACTTTTTCTTCAAATCTTCAAACATACAAAGTGCTGATTTTCAAATCTAGAAATAACATACCTTGTACCAAATACATATGTGTGGAGTAGCCAAGGTGAACCTTCAATGCCTTCACAATGTTTCTTGATTCACCCTACAAACAAAAAGCATTCGAAATCTGCAAGGAACAAGGGCTTTGTCCCTTCATGTAGTTGCTATGTGAGAAGAGAATTTTGCAATTGTAGACTCCCACAAAATGTCATGAAGCATGATCTTCAAATTTTTGGGAAAATGACTTTATCCTTAGCAACGATGCCAAAATTTTACAACATGAGCTAGCAGGTATAGTTAAAGCCCCAAAGAACAAACCTAGACCAACTATAACTTAGAGGTGAGCTCACTGTCACCTTGATAACCACCTTTCTTTACTTCAAGTTGGATCTTCTTCAACTCAAGGGAGGCTTCCCTATATAGGATTGCTAGGCTATGTCAATGAGGTTGCAAGGTGTTTTGAAGAGTTTGCCTTAACAAAACTTAAGGTCTTTCTTTGTAGTATAAGTGATGGGAGGGTTATGAATACTAGTGTCAATCCTAAAGACATATGTAATCTTAGTATGATTCCCCTTAGGCCTTGTTTGTACGTGTTTGACTATAACCTTTGCAAAATGCATGCCAAATTCCTACGTCAAACAATTGAAGCTTGTAAATTTCACCAAGGAAGAGTAGCTTTAAGCATACACCTTCGACCTGACAATTTAGTTCACCCTTATCCCATACAAAACTTATGAGTACCCCTCTTACATATGTCAAATACTTCAGTCAACCTACAAAGCTAAAGTATGATAAATCAATGGAGTAACACTACCCTTATTATGGACTAGATACATGGATCTTACAATGCCAAAAGAGCAAGATACCTCAATATTCAACCATCAAGAAAACCCAATAGAAGAGATCCTTTACACTTCAAAAATGCTCCATGAAAGATATGCCAATTAGGCTCCAAAAGGAAGATAACTCTCAAAATACTGCAAGGCTCTTACTTAAATAATAAGCCACGTGCTCTTGGCTACCATCATCCTCCTGTACCAATAACATTCTAATGGTGGAAGTGGATGCAACAAGGTAAAGGATATAATCTCGCGTATAATTGTGGGTATGTAGCAACATAGTATGAGTCAATGTGTGTTTGATAACATCAAATATAATTGGGATTGGTCATCCCAAATGAAAGGGACATCCATTTTCAAAAAACACATAAATCCTTTTCTAACCTCCTCATAATTACAAATGAAACAACACAAGAAGTTTGCCTTCCCTTGCAAATTTTAAACTTGGTGGAGGGTCATTGGAGGACGTAATGATAAGATAGGCTCAACCTTTAAGGGATCAACCCAAATCCCATCTTTGTAGACAATAAATCCCAAGGGTCTTCTGGTTTCAACACAAGAAATGCACTGGTGTGGATTTAAGCAAATTTTATAGTGGTTGCATCAAAGCAAAATGGCTCAAAGATTCTCAATATGGTCTTCTTGATGAGCTAAATGGGTAGGTAAATCGTCAAGGTAAGATCCACAATATTCTTGATATCATGAAAGGCATACGACATGGCCTGCTGGAAGGTGTCCCCAACATTTTCAAGTCCAAAGGGTAACTTGTGATAAGCAAATGTCCCCTAGGGGCAGATGAAAGTCATCTTATGTTGGTCTAATGGGAGTATATTGATATGATTATATCCAGAAAAATTGTCCATAAATGAAAAGACGACGCTTCAGGCACAGTTATTGATGATTTGGTCGATAAAGGGGGTAGGATAATTGTATTGGGACAATCTTTATTAAGGTCCTATAATCGAAACATATTTTGATAGTCCTTTTTTTTTCTTAACCATAACGATGTTAGAAACCTGTTTCGTTAATGGTACAGGATAAATAAATCCAACTTTCAAGAGTTTTTTTACTTCTGCCTTGATGGCTGCTATCTTTTAGGGGTGCACTAGGTGGAGTTTATTCTAGATGCGTTTGGCTCTTGGGTAGGTTTTGATCTCATGCACAATAATGGAGGGATCAATACCTAGAATTTCTTCATTTCTCCAAGCAAAAACATCATGAAATTATTTGAACAAGGCCATATAAGCTTTAACCTCTTCAGGTGAGCAATTTTGGCCAAGTTGAATATGTTCCACAATACCAAGTTTCGTCGATATGTCGATATCAATGGTAAGTGTGTTGTTCCCTAAAATACCTTCATATACATTTTCTTGAGAAAGAATGCGAGATATAGGGTTTGCGACAATACTAGGTGGAACAATGGATTTAATGTTGTTCTCTACTGTGTCCATGTGTGGAAGGAAAGATGATTGATGACGATAATCTTCCCACAGTGACTCCTCTAGGTTCATAACCTCTATTACGGACTCATATGATGGGAAAGTCCATAGGAGATCATCCAAAGGGGATACAGAGGAGTCTAGCGAGGATAGTATTGAGTAAGGATCCGATGCCATGAGATGTTGGTCATCAGTATCCAATATGTAGGAGGCAAATTGAATTGCATGATATGTCGCCTCAAATGGACTAAGTGGCTTGATGTCACTGATTGATTCAAGTTTAGATGGACTAGGTAATTCGCAAGGATCAAAATATTCAAGGGATTGTTGTACCATAATCAAAATCATGTTTGTTATGGGAGACGTGGGGGGTGAAAGGAAGACTAGGGAAAAGTTCCCATGAGCAAGGAATCTTTAGGAGACCTACCTCTACAATCTCACAGTTGAGTTTGGAATCTCCTAGGAAAGGGACATTATTGGTAGTGTGGTTATGGATATCAGATGTGTAGTAATCGATCTGGACAATGGTAACAATTTTCCCTTGGTGAGGGAATTGCAAGAGGTGAAAGACCAAGGATGCAACAACGGTCTTCACATAAAACCAACTACGACCGAACAACAAGTTATAATCTAGGGGTGCGTTGACTACTTTTGAATCAATAGAAAGAGTTCCCCCCCTAAACTCCATGGCCAAAGATTGCAAGAGTCCATAAGGTTTAAAACCACGTCCATTAATGCCTTGCGGGTAGTAGGGGATTTGTTGTAGTCATGAGATCCAATGGCCCTCCAAACATCACACAATTTGAGGCTCCTTCGTCTAAAATAGTACGATGGATATTCTCCTACAAATGATGGTGTTAATTTGGAATGCAGGGTAGTGGGAGAACCTTAGTTTGTAATATTCTAGATTAAACATAATAGTGTTAGATTCCTCTATGTCCACAACCCCAATAGATGAAAAATAGGGTTCTACGTTGGATAGAACAATTATCTAGAACTTCGAGCATCAACATAGCACAAGGTGTCTATTGTTAGATTTTTAACATTAAGCTAGCATAACATTAGGATCTTTAACTGAGAGAACAACAAGCACAGCAATCAAACACAAGAGACAATGAACACAGTGTTTTTCCTCGGGTAAACCATAAATGGAGAAAACCCTGCAACTTCCTCAGAGATAGAATCAGTACCAAAAGTGAAACCCAAAAATAGTAAGATGATCTCCCGACAGTAGTAACCTCTTTCTTCCTTGCCCTAGTGTCTTTCTCTTCCTCAGTTGTGCGCTACAACTCAGTGTGAGTGAGTGTGTGATAAATAGAGAGGCTAGCTCTCTATTTATACTAATTGCTGACTTGACTAAACCCAACTAGGGCCAACTTCACTAGGTGAGTATAATAACCCTAGTGCCCCGAAACTGCGGGGACTTTAACCCTTAGACAATAGGAGGGTTACCCACCTTGACTTGACATGACTTGTTTACATTATAGAAACTCCCAATAGGAACCTCGGGGCATGACATGACTCAAGTACATTACAAATACATCCCAGAATAAACATCGGGTTATAATACATAAGAAATACAAGTGAATACATTCCGAAGTTACAATTACATCAACACTCCCTCTAAACTAGGAAGGTATTCTCTTAACACAATTTATCAGCACAAGTCTTCTTTTCTGTATCATCTAGATCATCATCGAGTCTTCGTCATCTTCACCTTCAAGTCATCTCTATCTTCAATTCACCTTCATCTTCAAGTCATCTTCACCTGGATCTGGATAATCATCACTGGATTTGGATCATCCCTCAATCTGGATCATCTCTGCTGGATCATCATCACTAGATCTTCACGGGTGCTATCTCATGATTCTTCTCATCACAGGAAGTTCTACAGAGCCAGCCCTTTTTCATGCTGGTTGTAGACCTAGCCTCCATGTAGGTCTTCTTCAGCACTTATATCTGACCCTAAGTTAGAATGGCTCGCCCAACACTTATATCTGATCATGTAGGAACCAATCCTATAATCATATCAGAAAGGCATGCCCAGCACTCACATCTGACCATGTGGGAACACCTCCCACAACCCTGTCAGAAAGGCCAAGCACTCACATCCATCAACCAATGTTAGAAAGGCTCAACACTTACACTCGGCCATGCGAAGAACGAATCCTCCATGCTGAAAGGCTCTGCACTTACATCTAACAACCAATGTCAGAAAGTCTCAGCACTTATATTCAACCATGCAAGGAACCAATCCTTCATGCCAAAAGGGCTCTGCACTTACATCTGACAACCAATTTCAGAAGGGCTTGCACTCACATTTGATCATGTAGGAACCAATCCTATAGTCATATCAGAATGGCCCCCAGTCCCATATTGAGCTACCTGGTAACTGACCAGGTGCCTCCATTCCAAGAATGGAATTCAACGCTTACTTCTGATCATGTAGGAACCAATCCTATAGTCACATCAAAAGGGCTCAACACTCACATATGACATGGAAGGAACCAATCCTCTCACCATGACAGAATGGCTCAACCCTTACATCTGGCCATAGAAGGAACCAATCCTCTCACCATGTCAAAATGGCTCTGGGTCTCGTCATTTCCCCTTGGAGGAAACCTCGATCTGGAGAACACCAAGCTTCTCCCTAAAGTATTCAAAATTCACCCTAGCCAATGGCTTTGTAAACGAATTAGCTATTTGTTCCTCCGTCGCAACATATTGGAGCTTCACTGCTCCCCTCTACACCATATCCCTGATATAGTGATACTTGATCTCGATATGCTTCGACTTGTTGTGGAACACTGGATTCTCTGACAACTTCACGCAAGTCTGGTTGTCACAATGTATATAAGTAGCATCCATCTGGAGATCAAATAAATCATATAGCAGCTTCGGCAGCCATACTGCCTCTCAACTAGCTGAACAAGCTGCGACATACTCTACTTCAGCTGTACTCAATGCCACACAGGATAGCTTCCTACTAAACCAAGAGATCACACCTGATCCCATATTGAAGCAACACCCTGAAGTGCTCTTCCTATCGATGGCACTGCTTGCCCAATCTGAATCAACATAACCCTCCAGGTTAATCATCTAATTTGCCTCATACTTGAGCCCATAATCAATTGTACCCCTCAGGTACCTCAAAATATGTTTTGTAGCAATCAAGTGAACATGTCTTGGATCTATCAAGAACTGGCTCAAGGTGTTCACAGCAAAGCAAATGTTTGGTCTCGTTTTCGTCAAGTACATAAAGAACCCAATCATCTGACGATACATCGTAGCATAAATTGTCTCTGATGAAGCATCACTCAATAGCTTCAGGTTCGATGCCATAGGTGTGGTCATGGCCTTGCAGTCCATCATCCCAAACCTCTTCAGGATCTCTAACGCATACTTCCCTTGTCCAAGGGAGATTCCATCCGCATTCTGCCAAACCTCCATGCCTAGAAAATAATGCATCATACCCAAGTCCTTCATTTTGAACATGACAACAAGCTTTCTCTTCGTATCAGCAATCAACCCATCCATACCTGTTACAAACAGATCATCTACATACAGTAGGAGCATCACTGGGTTGCCATCTTCAACCTTGTAGTAAAGGTTGGAATCTGATTTACTCTTGGTAAAGCCCAAACTAGATAAAAAGCTGTCAATTCTATCGTACCATGTCCTGGGTGCCTGTTTCAAACCGTACAGGGCTTTCTTCAATCTGCACACATGAGACTCCCTGTCATGTGTCTCAAAACTGAGTGGATGTTCTACATACACTTCCTCTTCCACTACACCATTCAAGAAAGT
Organism: Pseudotsuga menziesii; assembly: GCA_001517045.1. Classification (NCBI taxonomy): domain Eukaryota; kingdom Viridiplantae; phylum Streptophyta; class Pinopsida; order Pinales; family Pinaceae; genus Pseudotsuga; species Pseudotsuga menziesii. The sequence goes on along the minus strand of LPNX011169370.1, from coordinate 614,103 downwards.
AGTCTTGACATCCATTTGGTGTATCTTCCATTTCATCACTTGTAATGTCCTAAGTCTGGTGTACAGACCTGAACACTTTAATTCTGTAATTTTTCTTAAATAATTCTGAAATTTAAGGGGTTCACACAGAGCCTTCTCGGATTGGAAAAAACAAGGGTTTCTTCTGGGAGATTTTGCAGAGGAAAAGAGTGATCAGTGGGCAGAAAACAAAGAGATTTCATACATTGAATTTCCTCTCCCCTAACACATTTAGATCCGGTGCCATTTAGGTTTTAGAATCCGCGCCGCGGAAACTTACTACCACGCTTCTAGGCAGCCAAACCATGCAACTAAGGAGAGTAGTTCTTCCTGTTTCAACCAGAGGCTTAGGGAAAATTGTAGAGGTTTGTTACAGCCTTAATTTAATATATAAAATTGTATTTAAACAGTTTTTTGAGGTTTTGGAAAGTTTGAGGTGTTTTGGGTGAATTTGGGGATTTCTTGCAATTTTGGTCAAGAGAAACCCTGCGCAAAGGAGGATCCAAAAAAGTGGTATGATCCCAATGTAAAATGGTTCTGGAGGTATTTATGGGAAGGTGGGTCTATTACTGACCCATAGGAACTAACAGGTCTCAATTTGAGTTAGCAGAACTCATTTTACATTAAATTTGGCAAGACTAGTCATTGAAAGCTAGCAATCTAGCTAGGGTCTGAATTTAAGCAGTTAATTCGTGTAAAATTAATTTCTGAGATACATATGAATTATGACAGAGATAAATAACATCCCACTGAACATATAAAATCTCTTCATAAATTCCCCCAACCTTGCATATTTCTCATAGCACTCAGATTCATCAATTTTCCCCCATACATTAATAAAATAAGCTTTTTTGAGGAAACTGAAGACATAATTCTTTATGGACAGATATGTTTCAACCTGATATAGATAAATTATAGATTAATATGCTGCTACCGATCAGAAATCATATACTAAACTGACCATTACAGGGAGACTCCAAAATAAAGGGGCAGGAGGCCTAGAACATAACCGGCAAAAGCGGCTGTGAGCATAGGTGAAGCATGGGCTTCACTGGATCTCGACCTGAACGTGTTGGAGGCTGAAAATAACTCTGATCATACTTCAATGGCTGCAATGTAGTGCTCCATACCTGCAATAGAAGAGAAAGGGATATGGAAGAGAAGGGAGGAGGGGTTTGGGGATCATCACCCAATGGTCTGAGGCAAAACACTCAAAGAGTATGCTCACATAGCATAACCTCAATATCAAATCATCCAAACTGAATCAATGGGCTTGAATTCACCTTTTATAGAGTTCTGGATTACCTGCTTAGTAAGTTGAGGCCAATGGTGACCTGTGAGAGCAAGTCAACCCCATGGGTGACCTAACCCTAGCCACAAAAGCACCCCCTTCAGGCAATTAGGAAAGTAGGACCATGTGGAATTGTTTCCAAGTCCAAATCATCCTTCACAATTAGAAACTGTTCCCTCCCTTAGTCAAAAGATGCCTCTTTTGAGTTATGACAGCTTTCTGCTTTTCATGGGTCATAAGGAAACTTTTTCTTTCCTTCAAAAACTTTCCTGCTTTTTCCTCTGTATGCTTTTTACTGCTTTTAGGCAACTTCCATTTATTCTCCTGTTTGCTTTTGTCATGGACTTTCTTATTTTTACCAAGGCAAGTTGACTAGCTTTCCCCATTGTGCCCTCCTTACATGGCAGCCTTAATTCCACATCATTATTGTGCGTAATAAATAAAATTGTTGAGATAAAATTAAATACATGCCTTAAAACAATTATTAGTAAAATTTATCCTATGAGGAATAATTAATATCAATTTTGAGCCCCTAGGAACTTAGCATGGTCAACACTTTTTAATGGTCAATTTGAGGGGACATGACAGTCCTCCCCTCCCAAATCTACTTGTCCTCAAGCAGAAGCACTCCAAAGTGCTGCAAATTTGTTCATTATGTAGGAGAAATGGAGCATGAATCCATTTTGCAAAAAATGTTGACTTTCTTCGTCAATCCATCTTGTAAAGTTTCTCCAAAACAAGCAATGCCAAGGTCCCATTGCTTGCATTGCACCCCCTTCAGTGAGAATGCCTTCCCACACAACTTATCAAGCGAATTTATTCATGGATCCCATTTCCTCAACTGTAAGTATCCAAACATTAGAATCCACCATACAAATTTATCATCATAGGAAATGACATTCATGGTATGGAAATCATACCATTGCACTGAAAACTGGAAATTCTCAATGCAAAGTTGGAAATCTGTCAGACTTCCCCACCCAACATAAAGTTCCTTATGTGCTTGATGCACATCAGCATTTAATCTAACAATTATGTTGTTGCAAATACATAGGTGTGAGTCCAATGTCCAATCCCAATGAGTATGGCCATCATTCAAGCAACAAGGATGCCCAAACTGCTCACAATAAGATGATGTATCACAATTATCTCCACAAATGCAAGCAGGAAAAATAATTAAGTGTCCCATCATCCAATCTGAGAGGGTATTGACACTCCAACCAAAAGTTCCATGTGAACACTTCCAATGGCTCAACTCTCTGCCACTGGTCATAGGGTACAAGAATCCATCCATCCATCTGTGTGTATTTCCTCCACCAAGCCCACTTGATGCAAGATGTTTTTCTCATCAATTCCTCTTGGCAGTTTGATTGCTCAGCTGCCTTCCACTGCTCATGAGCAAAAAAAATTCTGCAAGAAGACTCCATGTGTGACATGTAATCTTCCACCCAATCCACATGTGGTTGAATGGCAGCAAGTGATAGCAATATGTTCCTATGTGGCTGATGTGAGGGTGATGGTGCATTCCACAAGTCATCATGAACATCTAGGAAAGCCTCTAGCTCTTTCTGTTGCACCACCAAGGAAAATTCCTTCTCCCAAATTTCATTCTCTCTTGATGAGGCTGAAATAGAAGTGTGGGTAGAACTGTGAATCACATCTCTGCAATACTTATCCACCCAACTTATGGCTGCCCCATCTTCATCCTCACATGAATCTCCCATGGGGAAGAGATTCTTTTCAGGAAACAATTCCAATTTTTTCTGTAAAAAACCAAGTGCTTGGTTCTCATCAAACTTGTCTGTACAGTCCTCAAGCACAAAAAAATCAAAATGCACCTCATGTGCATGTGTATGGAATGTATCCAATTGCTGCAAATTAAATCCTTGTGGCTGCCCAGATGCCAAGGCAATGTCGGTCACAACAAAAACTTTATTGCAGAAATTAAATTCTTCATCTCCCACCTTCTTCACTTTAAAGGTGTCTCTATCCACCCAATCAATGGATGAATAAGGAATTTTATTTGCTGATCCATAAATAATGTGATCAGCCATATTTATGGTAGAGAAGAACACTTCATCCTTCCTCTCATCCTCAATGAGTGCTTGGCTAATATTTTCTTCCTCGTAGCTTTTTACAAGCACCTGCAAATATAAGTGCATCTCATGATCCACCATCTCATGAGATTCCTCCCTCTGTTCAAGAATGCAATCATCCTTGTGAATATGGTTGAATGGTGTGTAGGAGGGTAGGTAATACCTTTTCAACTTCTCATGAAGTTTCTCTATCTCCATCTTGGATTCTTGGAGTGCACATTAAGTGCTCTTCAAGGAATCTTTGGTGGTCAATAAATCTTGTGTGAGCTTGCAAATTTCTTCTCCATCCTTCAAGGATGCTCCATGCAACACATCAGCAACCTCAAACAAATCATCTCTATCAGAAATCAATTTTAAGAATTCTCCTTGTATTGTAGACAATGCCATCTGCATCTCCTCCTTGGATTCAAGAGAAGATTGATCTTCCAATGAAGCAGCTATCCAACACTGGTGTGCCACTGAAGAATGTGTGTCTTGGAGAAGGTTTAAAGCCTTTTGAATATTATTTTCATCCATTTTCAAAGGCTAAGGAAATGAGTGGGGCTCTTGAGGAAAATCACCCCCTTCTTCTTTCCTACAATTGTCTTGTTGTGACTTGTACTTCTCTTTATGAATCTTTCTTTCTGCTTTCCCACCTGCAAGACTAGATGGCTCATAGATCTCCACAATGGTGATAGTTGGATCGGGATTCTCAATGAGTTCAAGCCTCACCTATGATGCAGATGCAACTTCATCATGCTGCAAGAGAGTCCAAAATTCATAACTTTTTGCATCCCTTTGCACTAGATTTTTCTCCTTCAGATTTCCTAGTTCACACCTAGCTGGTGGGGGCTTGTCTTCCACTTCATTGGGAAATTCAAATAATGAATTTAGATCTGGTATGTCCTCTTCTTTTGGATCTGATCCAAAATATTCCTTCACCATATTATCATCCTTGACAATATCACCCGTCCTTGCACTGATTGTGTGATCACCAATAGGAAAAATAGGACTGAATTTATCTCCCTCACAATTGGCCTTCCTTTTGCAATCCTCAAATGCAAAGGAAGAATTTTTATCTTTACATGGATCAGATAGTTGCAGGTGTACAGGGCTTCTACAGAAATCAGAACTTTTATTATCCATGTTCTTAACATTACCATCTTTCTGTACGGATACTATGGTGGCCTGCTCTTCCACCAAAATTTCTGCCTCACACCCAAGCGGTGTGACCTTGTTTTCATCCTCATTATGTGGCTCAAAAGGTGGCTGTAAATCTGATTTGTGTACGTCTTTTGGATCTGATCCAAAATATGTCTCACCACCCATACATGAACCAGAACTTTGAGGAGTGATCCGGAGATCACCCACCAAGAAACTTGAATTGCATTCCTCTTCAACCTCTTCTCTTATGCAACCACATTGTGGTGATTTGCACTTCACTTCATGGATATCTTCCTCTTCCTCATTTCTATTATCCTCCAAGAAACTTGAGAATTTTTCATATTTAGGGGTACTCATGTCACAATATTCAAAATCTCTATTTGAAGAAAAACCAAACAAACTCTTAAATCTTGAATATGCAGATGGCTTTGAGGAATCTTCACCTTTGGTTCCTTCTTCTTCTTCTTTTTTCAGAGAGGTGGAACAAATTGGTTCCTCTTTGGATAGCTTGCTGCTCTTGAAATAATTCTCATAATCATGCTTGGGCCGAAATCCATACTTGAAATAAATATGATCTCCAAATTCAAGGTTTGCACAAATATTCCTACCCAACGCTAGATAGTCCTCATAGCAGTGAGACATGTTCTCACATGCTTCAATAATCTCTGTCAATTTTTTCTTAACCATTGGAGAATCATATCTGATCTCTTCCCCATCTAATGTCCAATAGTTTTCATCATATTCATGTTTTAGTATGCCTCCATCAACATAGAGGATTTCTTCTTCTTCATATCTTCTGCAGTATTCTTCATACTGCTCATCGTAGTCATCCCCATTGTATGACATGGCTGCAAATTTCTTCAATGAGATATTTCTTTCCATAGGATGATCCAAGGAAAGAGCTCTGATACCACTATAATGTCCTAAGTGTGGTGTATAGACATGAACACTTTAATTCTGTAATTTTTCTTAAATAATTCTGAAATTTAAGGGGTTCACACAAAGCCTTCTCGGATTGGCAAAAACAAGGGTTTCTTCTGGGAGATTTTGCAAAGGACAAGAATGATTAGTGGGCAGAAAACAAAGAGATTTCAGACATTGAATTTCCTCTCCCCTAACACATTTATATCTGGTGCAATTTAGGTTTCAGAATCCCCGCCGCGGAAACCTACTACCACGCTTCTGGGCAGCCAAACCGTGCAACTAAGGAGAGTAGTTCTGCCTGTTTCAACCAGAGGCTTAGGGAAGATTGTAGAGGTTTTTTACAGCCTTAATTTAATATATAAAAAGGTATTTAAATATTTTTTTGAGGTTCTGGAAAGTTTCAGGTGTTTTGGGTGAATTTGGGGATTTCTTGCAATTTTGGTCAAGAGAAACCCTGCGCAAAGGAGGATCCAAAAAAGTGGTATGATCCTAATGAAAAATGGTTCTGGAGGTATTTAAGGGAAATTGGGTCTGTCACTGACCCATGGGAACTAACGAGGGTCAGTTTGAGCTAGCAGAACTCATTTTACATTAAATTTGGCAAGACTAGTCATTGAAAGCTAGCAATCTAGCTAGGGTCTGAATTTAAGCAGTTAATTCATGTAAAATTAATTTCTGGAATACATATGAATTATGAAAGAGATAAATAACATCCCACTGAACATATAAAATCTCTTCATAAAGTCCCCCAACCTTGCATATTTCTCATAGCACTCAGATTCATCAATTTTCCCCCATACATTGATAAAATAAGCTTTTTTGAGGAAACTGAAGACATAATTCTTTATGGACAGATATGTTTCAACCTGATATATATGAATTACAAATTAATATGATGCTATAGATCAGAAATCATATACTAAACTGACCATTACAGGGAGACTCCAAAATAAAGGGGCAGGAGGCCCAGAACATGGCCGGTAAAAGCGCCTGTGAGCATAGGTGAAGCATGGGCTTCACTGGATCTCGAACTGAACGTGTTGGAGGCTGAAAATAACTCTGATCATACTTCAATGGCTGCAATGTAGTGCTCCATACCTGCAATAGAAGAGAACGAGAGATGGAAGAGAAGGGAGGAGGGGTTTGGGGATCATCACCCAATGGTATGAGGCACAACACTCAGAGAGTATGCTCACATAGCATAACCACAATATCAAATCATCCAAACTGAATCAATGGGCTCGAATTCACCTTTTATAGAATTCTGGATGACCTGCTTCTCCTGTTTGCTTTTGTCATGGACTTTCTTATTTTTACCAAGGCAAGTTGACTCGCTTTCCCCATTGTGCCCTCCTGACATGGCAGCCTTAATTCCAAATCATTATTGTGCATAATAAATAAAATTGCTGAGATAAAATTAAATACATGCCTTAAAAAAAATATTAGCAAAAATTATCCTACGAGGAATAATTAATATCAATTTTGAGCCCCTAGGAACTTAGCATGTTCAACACTTTTTAATGGTCAATTTGAGGGGACATGACATCACTACAGCGAGAGAAAGTACTGATCTGGTGGAAGTGTATCTGGATATAGGTGCAAAGGTTTCTTTATAGTCTATTCCTTCTTTCTATGAGAAACCACGAGCCATGAATCTTGCCTTATATTTCTCTATGCTACCATCTGCAGCATGCTTGATCTTGTAGATCCATTTGGAAGTTACAACCGACTTCCCTTCTGGGCTTGGGACAACATCCCAAACATCATTCTTCATGATCAATTGATACTCTTCAATCATAGCATCCTTCCACTCTTTCCATTCTGCCACTTCTTCATAATTGGAAGGTTCTTCATTGATAAAGTCACATAGTAAAGCTACATATTCGGAGCAGGATTTGGTTCTCTTTCTTTCTCTGTGATTCTCTCCTGGAGCCCCATATCTTTCTGCACCTTGGATAGCTTCTCGTACCCAAGCAGGTTTCCTCTTGTGAGGATTCTTCTCTTGAGGTGGATCTACAGGTTCTTGTGGTTCTTCAAATTCTCGATCTTCTTCTTGAATTTCTTCGTTCATGGTTGTATCATGAATTATGGGTGCTTCTACTTCTTCATGTTCTTCAGCGGGTCTCTTTCTGGATTTGTTGTAATCTAAGCCTTCATCAAATGTTACATCCCTGCTGATGTCGATCTTCTTGAATCCTGGAAAGTATATTCTGTAAGCCTTCGATTTTTCAGAGTATCCCCCAAATATACCCTTCTTTCCTGAAGGATCTAGTTTTGTTCTCTTCTCTTTTGGAATGTGTATGTACACTGGACAGCCGAATATTCTGAGATGGCTGACTTCTGGTTTCTTGCTGGAAAAGACTTCTTCAGGTGTTTTATTCTCGAGTACTGTGTGTGGAGTATGGTTCTGTACATACACCGTTGTTCTGGCAGCTTCTGCCCATAAATACATGGGAAGATCTTGATCATGAAGCATTGCTCTTGCAGCTTCCATGATAGTTCTATTCTTCCTTTTTGCAACACCATTCTGTTGTGGATTATATGGAGTGGATAACTCCCTCTTAATCCCTGATTCTTTGCATAATTCTTTAAATTCATTTGATGTGAATTATCCGCCATTATCTGATCGAAATGTCTTGATCTTCTTTTCTGTGTCATTCTCGATTGAGGCTTTGAATTCCTTGAACTTGCTGAAAACTTCATCTTTGTTCTTCATGAAGTAAATCCATGTCTTCCTAGAAAAGTCATCAATGAAAGAAACATAGTATACATACCCGCTTAGTGAACTTGATGACATTGGTCCGCATACATCAAAGTGGATGATTTCCAAGATTCATTTTGCCTTGCTTTCGCTACTTGGAAATGTCTTCTTTGTATTCTTTCATTTGGCACATCCTTTGCAGATCCCTTCATGTTTTGCTTGAATTTCTGGAAGACCTTCAACAGCTTTGCTTGCAAGTGGTAGTGCTCTGGAATGCACATGTGCAAGCATTATGTGCCAAAGTTCATTTGGCTCTACTGTGTCATGGACCAAATCTTGTTCCCGATGGCCCTTCAATTTGTATAATCCTCCTTCTTGTTCTCCAATCACTATTGCATTGTCAATAGTCTTTCCTCTTGACCACATGGGGACTTGGCCATCTACAAATGCAACCCTCATGCCTTTTGCATCCAGTGCCGATATGGAGATAATATTCTTCTTTAGTCCCGGTACAAACAAGACATCCTTCATTTTCATAGACTTTCCAGAGTCTAGCTTGTAGGAGGATTCACCACTACCTTTTATGGGATATTGGTAGTCATCCCCAAGTTTCACCTTATGAGGTGAATTATGTTCGAATAGTTTCTCAAAGGATTCCTTGAAACCTGTCATGTGTTTGGAAGCCCCACTGTCAATAAGCCAACCTTTGCTTCCATGTGTGACAATTCCGTGAGAGCGGAGATCAGAACATATTCTTCTTCACTTTCTTGTTTTACTTTCTTCCTGGGAGGATCATCATCCTCAGTAGTGTGAGCATGATGTCTTCTTTTGGAGTTCTTCTTCTTCTTGGATCCATTCTTATTCATGGGACAATTTCTAGCAAAGTGTCCTATTTCATCGCATGTATAACATCTGAGTTTGGATGGATCCCTTCTTACAGAATTATTTTTCTAATGAGAATGCTTACCTTAGTGATGATGATTTTCCCTTCTTCCTTTCCTAGAGTGTACTGTGAGAGCTTGATCTTCACTTTCCATCTTTTCTTCTCGAGCTGCTATCCGAGCTTCTTCTTGTGAACATTCTTCCCACAGTCTACTGAACTTGACTAACTTCTTCCTAGCAAAGATTCCTTGGATGAAAGAATCCCATGACCTAGAGAGGCCATTCAAGGTTGTCATCACAATTTTTGCATTCTCCACTTCTTCATCTACTGCTTCCAACTGTTCTTTGATCTGGGAGACCCTTGTGAAGTATGACTGGATGGTCTCCTCATTTTGGATCTTTACATTCTTCAATTGGTTCCTTAGAGTCATCTTTCGATTGATGTTCTTCCCTTCAAATAGTTTGGTTAGGGCATCAAACATAGCTTTAGGTGTCTTGAGGGAGGACACCTGTGGTATGATGTGATCCTTGATAGAATCAGTAATGATCCTCTTTTCCATAACCAACTTCTTCTTATGTAAGGCCTTTGCCTCATCTCCCTCTGGAACTGGAACCTCCTCACTGATATAGGAGTCCAGCTCATTTTCTTTCGGGACCAGGGAGATCCTATACTTCCAGGCTCGGAAGTTATCAGCTCCCTCAAGCTTTTCATCAAGCTTGGTATGATGAGACATCTTAACTTAGAACCACAAATGGAAATACAAAAGATTTAGATCTTACCAGGTCAAGATGTCAGATCTGGATTTGGAGCTGAAATCCCGCAGTGCTGGTTCAGGAGCAGATTAGGGTTTTGCTTTTCCAGAGTTTTGTCCAACCAAATGCTTTGAATTTGATCCCTAACTTTGATTTTGGGGAGGATATTAATCTAGGCCTGGGCTCACTGAAAAATTCCACTTCTGTGAAAAGTCCTAATTTTCGGCAGCAGTGTCGGGTCCAAAACTAAAAAACCTCAAAATTGGATTCTGCTTTGAGAGAAAGATGCGCCCTAGGGAGGAGAGTTATTCCACCCTATTTTTACTGAAAGTCTGTGGAGAGAGATCCACAAAGTAGGAAGCCCTAGTTCCTGCAGCTGCACAGTGTCTTTTTCTCATGTTAGCTCTGATACCATGTTAGATTTTTAACATTAAGCTAGCATAACATTAGGATCTTTAACTAAGAGAACAACAAGCACAGCAATCAAACACAAGAGACAATGAACACAGTGTTTTTCCTCGAGGAAACCATAAATGGAGAAAACCCTGCAACTTCCTCAAAGATAGAATCAGCACCAAAAGTGAAACCCAAAAACAGTAAGATGATCTCCCGATAGAAATAACCTCTTTCTTCCTTGCCCCAATGTCTTTCTCTTCCTCAGCTATGCGCTACAACTGAGTGTGAGTGAGTGTGTGATAAATAGAGAGGCTATCTCTCTATTTATACTAATTCCCGACTTGACTAAACCCAACTAGGGCTGACTTCACTAGGTGAGTCTAATAACCCTAGTGCCTCGAAACTGCGGGGACTTTAACCCTTAGACAATAGGAGGGTTACCCACCTTGACTTGACATGACTTGTTTACATTATAGAAACTCCCGATAGGAACCTCAGGGCATGACATGACTCAAGTACATTACAAATACATCCCGGAATAAACATCGGGTTACAATACATAAGAAATACAAGTGAACACATTCCGAAGTTACAATTACATCAACATCTATGCCAAATATTCAACAATGTTGTAGCTTTGGATAGCGTGGCTACTTGGATTAAAATTTGATTTCTGAATTGTGCTCTTAGGCAGGTGCAACACTAAGTCATAAATAATATTTTCTATGTGGAGAGGGCTGGGAGCTAGAGGGGTAGTGGACGTTGAGGTCTTGTTAGTAGAACCTTCGTTGGTAGTCTTTCTTGGAAGGATGGCATATGTCTAGGACCTGGTTGTTAGACTAACCATCTCATTACACATAAGGACATGGGCACTCATGGAAACATCCTTTTTAGGTGGATGACCTGAGTTTCCTCTTTGCGAAGGGCAAGATTTCAAGCAACCATTTGTTGTTGCTATGGTGGGAAGGGGTCCGTAAACACTGCAGGTTGGGAGTTTCCTTTTAATAATTTGGTGACTTCCTCGCTACGAGGACAATCCTTTGTGTAATGGTCATCTCCACAAATTATGTAAGAAAACTTTGCCTTCCTTTTTAGTTTCATTTCAACGGTGGTTTCTTTTGGTTTTGTGCTCTCCCATTGGGTAGAATGTTTTTTGGATTTACCCTTATTTTTCTTCTTGCATTTAGGTTGTTTGCGATAAAGTGGATTGAACTAAATTTACCTTGGAGGATGATACAGGAGAAGGTACAAATTTGGTGTTGGTAACAATATGTGATGAGGTTGGGGTGGAGTATGGCTAGGCTTGTTGCCCAGGCAATTGGGTTGCAAAATTGTGCTCTTACGGAACCTACCATGCAATCAGCATGGGCTTCTAGGGCTAGTCTTGAAGGATCGTTCAACATATGAGGAGCATTAGGGATTAAGTCATAAAGTGTGTCAGATTGGGAATACACCAAGTTCAAATATTGAGCATGACTAATCGCTTGCTCTTTGGTGAAAACACCTCCTATGGAGACATCTCTAGTAATGGGCGACATGAGTGACTTAGTGAACTACTTTACCAAGAGTAGATCTGGAATTGCGACTTTAATCAATTGTTGTTGTAACCTCCACTCATGAATGTGATCCAATATATTAATGCAGGAGGAATTCCTAAGCAAGGTTAGAAGATCAATACGAGTCTCATACTGGATTGGCAGTTGGAAATGAGTCAAAATTTCCATAGGGAGGGAGTTAAAGTCGCTAAAGAAGTGGCATGGAATCTTGATGTACCATTTTGTTTTCGAACATGTGAGAGTTCTCTGGAAAAGTCTTAAGTGAATGGAATCATCATTCAAGGGGTTTGAAGAATGCCAAGAATTGAAGGTCATTACATGATTATTAGGATATTGTCCAGGATTCCCATAAAACTTTAGGATATCGGAGGGTAGTTTGGCGAGAAACGATGGCCAAAACATGACATGTTGCATGGGATCATTGGTCAATCATGACAAATCAGGTAGATCTAATGTATCCAAAAAGGGAAGTTGTCGGTTAGCTTGCGGATACTAGTAGTATTGATGTGGCATAGGAATACTAGTAAGACCATAGGTCAATTTCGATGGCATGTTAAAGCCTGATGTTCCTCCCATTTACTAGGGCTAAGGGGGTAGAGCTCCTTATAGAAGGATGCCCGCTGGATTTAGTTGACCCCATGGAGCATTTGTAATTATGGGATATGGTAATCCAACATTTAGGCATGTAGTAATAACATTGGAGGGGCCTGCCATAATGGTTTGGCCCGCGACCGGTGGTTGGATTCTAGTAAGGGACTATCCCTAAACTAGTTTTTTCCCTTATGTTAAAGGTTTCCCCATACACGGGGGTTTCCCCCCAGCAGTAATTCCCCCCCCCCCCCCCAATGAGAGCCATGGAAGAGTTCCCTATTTGAATAGTCACAGATATTGGTTAAGCAGTTTGTGTGACTATCATTGTGTTACCTACATGAGTGGGAGGGGGGAGAACCAAGCCACTTGTCATAAATCCTAGGGAAACAACACTATTGACCACCTGGCTAGATGGAGGAAGTATATAATGATGAAGTGAAGTGCTTTGTGTAAACATATGCGTGGTTGTAGTGGTGGGAACATAAATCAGTCCATGTATGAGAGGAGTTTTGTTCATGGGTAGTTGTGACGGGGTGGGTGGCTAGGTCGTACTCATTTGACCAAGTTGGTGGATAATATGGGCCAAAGATGCTCCCCAAAAAGTAGAAGCACCAATAGTAGTGGTATGTGCCATATTAGCTATCACAAGGTCAACTACATTAGTTCTATATAGGGGGAATACTACAATTCTCTTCTAGGGGTTAAGTGGTGTTGTATCCATATCTAAAGATTGCTTACGGTATGTATTGGCTGGAAAGTGATAGGATGAAAAAACATCAAAGTACCTCAAGGATGGTAAATCCAGAAGTGTTGGGATAGAGGCTTCAATTAAAGGGGGATTTGTGTGGGGACAAAGCTTTCCTCAATGGTTTTGACCGCCCCTTCAATCTGATCACTTAGGGAAGCTCCACTCCCAACTTTAGAAGCAATATATTCATTGATGATTCCTTCATTGAAAGGGTTGCGTGGATCTTGTGTAGGTGAAGGAAAATTCTCTTTAGGCTCCAACCCTTGCATTATACAATATCTTTGAATACATCGGTCGACCACAGTGAAAGTATAATAGTAATGAAGATTCCCAAGACCAACTAAGAATGTCGAAATAACACGCCCCTAATAAATATGAAGGGAATCAACCAAGCAAAAAGTAGGTAAAGGGATCTTTCGAATATGGGATGTCAAGCCATCATCAAAGATATGAGCAATAGTTATGATAATCCTCAAGCAACAATCCCCCGAGGTTCAAGTAAGATCCCACACACAAATAACATCCCCGATCGTTGAATCAAAGATTGAATGTTTGTTGCAGGTACCATAAGGAACCTTCCTTACATAAATAATCCTCCTAACAGTAATTTGTGTGGAACCCTAGGAGAGGTTACTATGTTTACCACTTCACAACAAATAGTTGAGGGGGGTACATCGATAGTAAAGACTAGCAAATGGGCATGGGAATGTTTGAAACACATATGTGACCCAAAACTAAGAAGAAATGGTGTCGCCTAGAGGATCTACCACTCTTGAAATCCCCAAAATTGCGATAGTCCAACTAAACAAACGGAAGAGGGGAAATCTCAACCGACCTCTTTTCTTGACCTTGTGTTTGACTCTTGTGTGAGAGGATCTTTTCCAACCAACGTTAGTTGCTACTACTAGATTTTTTCTCTCTCTAGTATTCTATGATCTCGTTTAGCAGCGTTAGACAGTTTACTCACTCTTTCCAACTCCAAAGTCCTATCCTTATACTATTGTTGGTGTGCTATAAAACCAAATATGTCTACTTGATTTTATTAAGCTCATTGGTTAATTCTTTAAGGGTTGTTTTTTACTGAATGGGGTATATGAAAATGAAACTGATGATATTATGACTTGACCCCAAAACCATGCAGAAAGATGAAATGCAAAGATTTCATTTTGATGAATCCTATATGAGGAAAGCACATGAACTATTTTTCTTCTCAATGCAAATAAATGCCCAATATCATGCACCTTTCAGCTTTTCTAATAACGAGTCGAGAGAAAAAAATGTCAAACTACGTAATAAATACCCCTGAAATACCAAAACAAATGCACAATAATCTCCTTAAAATGTGTACCAAAAAATGTACTTACGAAAGTAGGATGCAAAACCCTTTTTTTTCTTTTCAAAGACTTAAAATTGCATGAAAAACTTAAAATAAAACCTTCTCTTGCTTTTCGCTTTCAATCAAAATGAAAGGGCTCAATGACACATGAAGAGGACCCAAAGCTCAAGAATATGAAGAAAAAAGCATTCAATTAGGCTACTAGGAATTAAAAGAATCCAATCACAAAGATGCCTTCAACGCTTGTTATTTGTACAAGGGAGGCAGGTGCGGGTGGGATTATCTTTGATCCCGAAGGAAATCTAGTGGTTTCATTCACCTGGGGGATTGGTAAAAAAACCAACAACGAAGTCGAATGGCTCGCTCTTTATATTGGAATCGACCTTGTTCAAAAGGAAAACATCAATAAGATCATCATCTTTGGAGACTCTAAACAAATAATTCAAAAATTAAGGAATGGTCGCATCAGAGGGGCTACTAATTGCAGTCGCTTGCATACTCGCATCATCAAGTTGAGCTCCAACCTCCAAGTTTATTATTACCACATTTTAAGGCAGAACAACAGTCTAGCAGACAAAATGGCCAACAAAGGGGTTAAGAACAAGATTGGTATTGTCTCAATTAGAGACCAAACTATTTTCAAGCATGTTCCATAACCTCCTTCCACTAAGGGGGATTCACCTCTACACCCCCTTTGTCGTTCCTCCTCAGCGCATGAGCACGTGTCCATCGACGCGTCAGGATCAGCTATGCGGTGCAGTTGGCACTGGGATGGAATTAAATAGACGTCTCATCCCCCAGTTCATTGATATCCTAAGCTATCACTCTGCACGCTCTATAGATTTCTCCATTATGAATGCTCACAGGTGCTCTCGAAACATGGTTAAGTGCCCTCTTCTCATCGTTTCTACGGAATAAAGAGTCAATTCTCTCTTTCTCGATTTACTCAGCACGCAGAGTGATAGTGAGGTGCACCACCAGATAGTGAAAGAAGTGTCTGTTCAGCCGTGGATCTCCCAAGATCATCCCATCCCCACTCAGGCTACACTCGGTTCAAGTATATTTTCTTTCAGCTGCTCTAAATTAACCCAGTGGCCTTCTTTGGATATACAGGAGAAAGAAAGCATGGCACCTTCCAAGGATATTCAGGAAATCAAGTCAGCGCTCACAGATCTTCAAAGTAGAATGAAATGGGTTTTCAACATGGTTGGAACCAGTGTTAACAACACCAGGAACGTTGCTAATGATGCTAGATACATCTCAAATCAACTCGACTGTCACGCCTCAATAATTGATGACAACACCATGGATTTGCATGACCTAATGGCAAAACTAGACCATCTCAAGGAAGACGTCCAGAAGCTAACCAACATGATGAAAGGCAGTCACTGCTAGGAAACCCTAGCTTTGGGAGATTATCAGATGGATGAACCCTCAGTTGGCAAGCCAACCCTCGGGCATGGAACTCAAAAGTAACAGGCTTTCCTCATCTGGCCTTTTTTGTAATTTTTTGTCTCACTGATCCTTATATCGGTTTAATATGTTTTTTTTTTACTGTTGAACAAACAATTTGTTAGACAATACCCCTATAGGGGCACTCTCAGTTTCAGTAAAAAATCCAGAATACTCCCCTTAATTGTCGTCAGATTAATTGGCTCTGTAAACTCTTCTACAATAGTGCAAAGTTTTGAATCTAGACTGTGTAAGCATGGTTGTGCTCATCCTTTTTTATATTTATAAAAATTTCTTCAACTTCTGTTTAAAAAAAAACACTTGTTATTTGTAAAGAAAAACCCAAGCTTTTAATGTTCGCAAAACCAATAGAGTAAGAATCAAGGGAAATCCTTTCGAAAACCTTTCAAATCCAATCAAAGAAAGATCGAATGTCAACAAAATTGTTGTGATAAGACCAATGAATTCCTAGGTCTACGATGGATCGATGTTTTCCCATAAATATAGAAGAAAGAACTCAATTAAAGGAGGTTTAAAACAACTTATTACAATTCTCAGATCAATAGAGTAGATTCCAAAACCAAATAAGAAAACTTGGAAGGTTTCACAATCAAAATCACAAAGGTTTGAATGCCAAGAGATGATAGGAATTAGACCAACAATGACATGGACTCAACAAAATGATCAAGTTAACCTAAAGTGGTCTTGTGCATCTGGAAATTGATTGGAGAAGGAAAATTTAAAAAGGAATTGAAAATAATAACTATCACTCAATTTAAAAAGCAATCAAAGCCTTAGTCAAGCAACAAAGACTTTGATAAATAAGTCTGAGGCCAAGTACTTGACAAAAAAGAGACAAGGTATGACCAAAATCCACTAAAAGAGAGGATATTCGCCCTGTAACACTACAGACATGGGTATTATCAAGGTTTCATCGCTCCCCCAAACACTAAGAGAGGGGGGTAATCAAGATGTTATCGCCTTGTACTCCCTTACACGGGGGGATGAAGTCTGGAAAGTGGTGAAAAATATAGAAACCTTACTAATATATGGGAAAGGGTCATGTTCTTGACTTAGATAACTTCTAAATGATGATGAGGGAAGGGTGAAATTCGAAATAAAAACACACACTCGAAAAGATCAAGCAACAAACAAGAATCCATAGTGCTAGAAACTAAGAAATGATCAATAGAAATTAGTCCCTAGTGGAGTCGATAGTGTTTGTTGTGGAAAATCACCCCCACCCCGTGGATAGGCGAAACCTCCCTTGGATCAAGACTCCTTCGATCTAAGACATAAGGTAATGAAAATGAGATAATGAGATAGATGACCTACCTCCTTTCCTTCGGTTGTCCTTGCTACTCCAACCATTGATCTTGATGCCCAAGATCTTGGTGGAAGATAAATCCTACAAGTAACAAAGCAAAACTTCCTTCTTCTACAATATACTGCTAGGAAAAATAGATCTATCTATATAGACATGCATACAATGAACAACATAAGCATGAGTGGAATATGCCAAATTCTATTATATGGAAAGCAAGAAGTAGCGAAGCATTTACAACCTTCATGTTGATGTTGTAACAACTTCTCCGAGCTCTCCTTTCCAACACTTTAAATGTCACAAGATCATAATCATGGTATTCTGAAGTTCTCTCCCTACGATTTGGTAGAGTAAGGATGATATCTCTTTTCTCCCCCTTTCACCCAAGAATGGACTCCATTATATAGGATTTGATGCATAACAACTATAGGATAATTTGTAGAGAAGATTGGATCAAGTGTGCATTTGATTAAACATACAAGATTGACCATGCCTTCGATAGAGGGTAGCTTGAACCAACCCCTAAGCAATTGAAAACTCTTGGAAATCAACCTCTCAAATAAGCCAACTTTAGTTGTAACCACTTCATTAATACTCTAACACTCAGCACAAAGTCATGGACTTCATTGCTCCCCCAGAACTGACAGAGTGGGGTAACAAGGTTTCATCGTCCTCTCCACATGGGTAGGGGGGAGATGTATCTCAGAAAGGGCCAATAAATCAAGGTAAAAGGTAGTGTATTGTCCTCCCAATGATAGGTTTCTCTCCCAACATGTCTAGGGACCATAACAAACACTTCCACATGGCGATGAAAGTGCAACACTTAGTAGTGTGAGAAATAGGTGTGTAACAATCATGATTCGTGCACATAAGGAACAATGGTAATCTTTACACATTATGATATAACATATGTTATATCTAAATGCCATAGGGGTTACATCAAATGAATGTTATGTTGGGTAGAAAATATTGTCATCACGTTGTTGGTTCTCATGTATATCTGAAGTAACGATTGAATTAAGGAAATCACTAGCTAGAGCCTTACCTACCACCAAGACTCATCATATCATGATTTTACTTGGTGTTTATCATGGTTGTTTGAAATAAACCTAAAATGAATTTGTGTCATCGATATGATCTGTGGGGATGATATTGGGTATCACCAACATGTTGTATGCATACATACCTAGTCATTTTTGCCCCTCACTCAACATGTATGTGTAATTTTCCCTAATCAATTGATATAACGAAAGCACATTACACCTACTCTATTATACCATAATTGTTTGAGATTTTAATTAAGTAAATCCTTAACTCTTCTCTAAGCCTCGACAAGTGAACGAATTGTCTTGAAAACAATCACATCAAGTTATGGTAAAAGATCACAGTCTAGTGTTGAAATTCCAAGCTATGTTATGTTATTTAGTGTTGCAAGTATGGTTTAGTTATAGTTCATGAATTCACTACTTATAAAATTAGTTAGATTGGTTGAACCTGGATTTTGTAACATCTGAATGTCAAAGCATAGGTAAAAGAGGAGCTCCACACAATAACACTCTACCTCATTTGCATTACTTCATAACATGATTAAATACATAGACAAAAACTTCTCCATAAAAGTCTATCTACCGATAAAGAAATAAACTATCTAGATGCAATGTACCAATTTTGACTGTGTCAATATCAAGACTCGCAAAGAAACAACCACTTCTAGACTTGTCAACAACTAATTCAAGGGAGTAATTACCATACTCAAATGCTCTGGTCACTTAACAAACAATTAAACTACTGCTCAAACATACTGCCTCTAAGGGTTTTCATTAAAAAAAATGTGAATGCTTACTGGTCTATGTCTTAGCTAGGCTCACAAACACTTAAAAAAATCTAGAAAAACTATGCTCTGTTGCATATTGTTGACTCTTCTTCCTCTTTTTCCTCTTTGGACTCCAAACTTTAAACTCTACAAATATTCTCTTCTTTTTCAACGTCACCTTGACTATGATCTTGTTCTTCATGGTTTCCTTCTTCGTCCTTGATATTTTCTCAAGTTCCTTGGACCTGCTATCACCATCTTTAGCTACAAAAATCTTGTTCAACCTGCTTGTCATCATTCAAACGTTGAATGCCCTTCATACCCAGGGCTACAATATCAATCTTCAAATGTTGTAATGTGGGCATACCTGAAACACACTTGTTGTTCTCATCATGTGAAATATTGTCATCCTCGTATTTTTCAACACATCATGACAATTGCTGATAAAATTAGATCTCTTCAAGACTTCGCCTCATAAATATCTTATCAACAGGATCTTAAAAAAAAAGATTGCAATCTATTTTCATGTGATATTCCCTTATTCAAATTCAAAAACCTTCATGGTTTCCTCCACTTCTTCTTCAACCTCTATCACTTCACCATTTAGCATTCTTCCTATTAATTTCATTTCTTTGGTTATCTTCATTAATGAAGTCCTCCTCGTCCTATTGAACCCTTTTTAAAATCTCAATCTATTCTTCAACATTTCTTCTTGCAATATATTTAGCTTGCTCACATTCTTCATATTCTATACCTACAAAATCAAATAAATCATCAGCAAAATCAATTGTGCTCCATGACACATCTTCTTTATCCATTTTGTTGGCCATTACATTTGTTGTCTCATCTTCTCTGCCTTCTTCATCTATTTCTTCTACAACTACAACTATAACTACATCCACTCGTGCATCTGCACAATGTGCTTCACTGGTTTCTTCATTGGTAGCTTCACCATCACATGATTCTATATTGGCAGCTTCATCATCATCATTATGACTACCATCCACTTGTGACTCAACACTGTGAGGTTCACCAACAACCATATGATCCTACTCTATTGCACACACTATCTTCAATTTCTTTGTTGTCGTCACGTTATTCAGATATGTATTTATCATCTCCCTTATCGTGTTCAATAACTTCTGTAACAGTCTTTGAGAAGTATCCCAAGAGCACTGCTGCTAATTTTCCACTGTAGCTTTTGCTTCCTTTTTATCTTCTATTTTCTTCTCTCTCTTGAGTTATTTGAGGCTTATTTTATGACACATGATAGTTTCTTACGGCAACTCATCCACCTTATTTTATGGCATACTTTAGCCTTCAACTTGATCTTCTTCTTTATTTCTCAGTCATTCTTCCTTCCTTCCCCCCTAGAAAAATATGGGTTATATAAATGTGCCCCCTTAGTCAATATCTCTTTTTTTGTGCACGACCCTATCTTATACCAGTGTGGGATTTGGGATATACCCTTTCTCTTATGCTCAATAACGTTCTCTTCTCGACAAACACACGACCCAACTTACATGTTGAATTTAGTTGGCGGAGCTTGATTCTTCTACATAGCAAATTCAACGATTTCTAACTTTTACACCAACCATTCTCATGAATTCTTGGACAATCGCACCTATCTCTAACTAGTACCCATGACCAAACAACTTCCTAGCGAGAAATGTAAGTCTCCCCTTGTCGATCATGCCCTATATGGCCTGGTAGTCACAATAGTTTCACTTTATCACTCTTGGATGACTGTAAGACAATGATAGTGTTTGTTGGGATGATATCACTCTGTTATGGCTGTAAGGTAGTGACCCACATTTCCTTATTTCTCCCTGGGAATGGTGTCTTACCGATAATCCTTTGTTTACCACCTCCTTTAAATTATATGTTACCGATATCAATCATTCGACCTTTTTTCAACGACTTGGTAGCTCTAGTAATGACTTCTTCTCGGTCGATGAACTTCAATCCTCACAAGTAGTGGCTTCTCTTAACTTTGCAAATATCAACACACAACTCCTCTTTTCTTAGGAGTGGTAGAGCTCTACCTTTTTTCTCTCCTACCTTTGAAGAGGTGCAAGCCTACTTTGATACCATGTGAAAATCAATGCATGGGTCAAAGAGGAATTGCACACAACAACACTCTACCATGTTTGCATTACTTCATAACATGATTAAACACCTAGACAAATGCTTCTCTAAAAATATCTATCTACCAACAAACTATCTAGATGCAATGTATTGATTTTGACTATATAAATCTTGGGACTCACAATGAACTAACCACTTCTTGACTTGTCAACAACTAACTAGCAGGAATAATCACCACATTCTAACATAACACCTACTACTACCTTGAAAGATATGATCCTAGGTTGATTTTTTCTATACTTAAGTTTGAAACTTTCCAAAGGACATTTTACCTCCAAGAGCTCAGACTCTAGCTCCCCAATTCAAATCCTTGTGCTCTGAGTGTGAAATGTTTA
This sequence comes from Pseudotsuga menziesii, assembly GCA_001517045.1. Taxonomy (NCBI): domain Eukaryota; kingdom Viridiplantae; phylum Streptophyta; class Pinopsida; order Pinales; family Pinaceae; genus Pseudotsuga; species Pseudotsuga menziesii. Next base: position 592,596 of record LPNX011169370.1, on the reverse strand, counting down.
GTTAGTTTGAGTTGAAAGAATGTAATCCTTTACCTTTCCATGCACGCAGTCCTGCATGATTTCATGATCATATCCCACCCATCCTACATGTGAATCCTGTCAGGTTCACCCTCCTACCTCAAGCATCGAGTATTACTAGTTTTTTATTTTATTTTTAAAATTGCTTTATGACTTGCATGCATAATTATTAAAAACGAATGTGACATCCCAAAAAAAGATTCAAATTCCATAGTATAGTTTCATTATGTCGATAAGGTATGGTTCCTCTATATTTTTAAATCTAAGTATATATTCTTGCACTTACTGCTTCAATTCCCCGAACACTATCCTGCCTCTGAAATTTATTGATGTGAAATCATTTTTATGTGTACTTATGTGTAACCTTGCAACCTTGTATCATTGGTATTATAATCACATATTGCCTTGCGTACTTTTTGTTTGATTGGATATACATCTCTGGCTATTTCATTTTATTGTTGCAAACAAGAGAATGATACACCCCTCCTCGGCGCTTAACCCTACCTATTCATAGCCTATATGTTCCACTTACCAGACGTTGTCATGCTTCCCTACCAACCCAATTGTTTGATTAAGTAGTGATGAAGTATTTTGTTTCCATGTTATATTGTATTTAGTTGTTGGTATTCATCACAAGTAATGTGTGTGGAACATAATGAATGTTGTTTTGTTTAAACGAGCTTTTTCAACAAAGTTACTAGAGGATCAAGGAAAGGAAAAATATAAAGGCCAAATGTTGTAGGATAGGAAGGGAGAAAGAAGAGAGTTATATTCTTTGGTTATTTCGATGGCAATTCAGATGAGTTTAATCAAATTTCACGGACCAGTCATTTATTTATAGGTGGGCAAGTAATGTAATGACTTTGATCCCTACCCCATCATTCCCACAACCACAACCAAGCTATTACCGCTATCCCTCATATACCTCAGGAGAAAGCAAATGACGAATGGAATTTAAATATTTCCCAACCTTACTCTGGAGTTTTTTGTTAGGGATTAACTAAGCCTAAGCAATAAATACCTATGCATCCATAAACTACCACATACATTAACTCCTCTGCACATTATGAAAATCATGTTTTTCTTGAATCCCCCTTACTAGAACAACCCACTAAAGGTAATGGGAAACAACTTGTTTTCAGCATGCCCTCTCTAGACCTTTCAAAACCATTGGAAGCCCCTCTTGCCTCTACCCATTCAAAAGTGAAAACGGCAAGGTCTGAGTCAAGTACTAGAGATGATATTACCTTCACGGACATGCATCCACATGTTTCTTCTTATCGACACCATTTTAGTATGTTATCATTCTCTACTTATCATGTTTAAAGTTATTACCATTTTCTACATTTTGGATAATTATAATGGAATGGATGGGAATTTGCAACGATACATGTGTGAATTTGTTGAGCATTTGGGCATAATGGTGCATATGGTATGAGGCTCCAATTTTATTTTAAATTGGTATATATGCAAATATTTGAAAACCTATGCTAATTAGGGAGGCTCAAGGTCTAAGTTTTAAGCCTCGCAATTCATCACCCTTGATGGATTCCTATTAAGAGATATAGATGGGACCCCCATTTTTTTTTTACCTTTACCTTTCCCTCCGTCTGCTTTACCTCATTTACCCGATTTTACTCAGTTGCAATAAAATCATTCCCTCTTTTAAAACCACCATAGTTATTACTCAGTTATTTAATGAAAAGTTATAATACTAATTTGAAAAGTAGTTGCAACTGGAAACTGCCTGTTGGGAACTTAAATATAAGAAAGAACTAGCAAAGAACCATCATTGGGAGGGAAGAGGTATGCTAACAACTTTGAGAGTTTTATATCCTGTATAATTTCATTCATGCTCCATACCCTATTGTCTATTGGATTTGACATGTTTTGTTGATAGTAGGGAAGTTTCATAAAGTGACAAAGAATGATGAAGTGAAATCGCAGTTAGCTAATATTTGAGAGGTAGTTTGTTTATCCATTATGTCTGTTGTCTTAGCAGCTCCATACTAAATTTTGTGTTGATTAGTGGTACTATATACAAATGAAAACCACTATCCAATATACTACATTATAATGCTTAAGCCTAAATTGCATGTTATTTTATTTCTTTGGTTAATTCATTGTTCTTTGCATGGTCCTAAAAATGTCAGGAATGGTTAGGATCATTCATGGTCCAAGTCTTTATAGGGATTTGAAAAGTTTTGTCAAGTTATGAACACATCGTATGGAGCCATGCTTTTATTATAAAATGATCATCGTTTGGGGGCTCATATCTCATTCCCATTTTTGAATTGCTTGTTGTTTTGTTTATTTTATCTTATTTGATTCCAAAAAAAACTATGATGAAGTTTCATCCCATGTTGTATATTAGTGAATACTCCAAGCACTTATAGACTAGTATTCTTTTGTTGATTGCTCATTTGATAGTTGTTTTATTTTGGTTTGAGTTATGCATTTTATTTAAAGGTATTTTGTCCAATTATTCATAAAATACAAAAAATATACATAGCACTAAAACATATGAAAATTGCATATTCATAAAAAAAACTTTAAAAAAAATAGATCCTAGACTTGGTTGGACTGCTCATGGCAACAAAGCCTAAAGGTTTACTAGAGGCTTTAAATCAAGGGTTATCACTCCCACCTCTTCCTGTTCAGAATCACTTGAGTTTGAGTTTTTCAATCCCGAGAGATCCATTTTCAAGATCAACAAAACCCAATATAGGTCACAAGTTTATTAAATGTTTAACACATAACAAAGGTGTACACGAAGCATAATTGGGATCATGAGTAAATGGAACAGGTTAATAGAATGTGAATAGCATATTCATTGGTACATGGTGCACATACTAGAACACAACATGTTTGCACACACTAGATTTAATTTCAATGCAGGAACTAAAAACATAACATAAGTTTAGGCTTGAACATGGGATATAGGTGGCTTCTATCAATTTCAAATAGTAACTTATTTTGGAAAAATACATTTTTTCCCAAGGGAAAAATATTTGTATTTGATATTTCGAGGAGAAATAAAAATGCACTTTTACATTCTCGTCAACTCAAAATCAAACTTCCAAAATGTCAAAATCCTATACTTAAAGTCATACACAATCATCCTTTCAGAATCGCTTCATGTATTTTATACATTTTCATAAAAGTAACTAAGACTCAAGACCATGATTAGTTTGTCCAAGACTTCATAAAAATATGTCTAAATCTTAAACAAAAAATAATAAACATTAAAAAAATATTTTTTGAGTAGCTTCCAAAGATTCATTTGTTGTAATCCCTTGTTTGATTATAACACCCTCATGAACACTAAGTGCATCCTTCAATAGTTAATATGTTTCCTAATTAAATTCCTTGTATATGTTAGCAAATAATAATTCATCGAACTTATATTTTTTCACCATGACTCTATCCATAATATGCTATAGTGCCATATTTGTTATTTGACATTTTTTTGCTACCTAATCCATCAATAGTTTAGGGTCACCTAGAACTTGCAACCTTCTAATATTATTTTCCCCAACAATTGTTAATAGGATTCAAAGAACATAAAATTCTGCTTTGTTATTTGTAACTAGTCCAACTCCATACTTCAAAATAAAATATTAAGATTGATCAATGTATAGCCCTTGTCGTGTACAAACTTGGAGAACCTTAACAAGCTCCATAAAAAAAAGTACCAAGGCTTGTTATAATTAACCCTTGGATCCTCCAACCTTCTTGGAACTTCAGGTTTATGATACTTCCCACCTTCACCAAAAGAAAATCTAATCTAATGTATAGCATTGATTAACTGATCCTCCTTGCAAGCAATAATCATCTTATTTTTGGCTAACCACAATCCCCATAATACATAGCATATTATAATTGGAGTCACAACAATCTAAGAATCAAGACAGAAACTTACAATAGATTTCACAGATCAATTTTACTCATAAATGGCATGACACAAGGCAATAAGGAGTTGCAGTTGTATATTTGCTTATCATTAATAACAATAAAAGTGATACAATGCAATACAATGGCATAAAGAGCCATGCAATTCGAATCCATGAGAGGTAATTCGAATTCAATACATGAGAGTGGATTAGATGTCAGTTAGACACCACTCGACACATCAGTTAACCACTTAACACAACCTTAATTGACTCTAACTAACTTGGAGGCAGTTTAGACTATGTCTAACTGAATAGAACTCAATTGCATGTCAATCAATAGGTGAGGGCGCATATATGACTTTAGTTAGGTGATTTAAATTGAACTACATTGAACTGAGTCACCAAAACTAGGTGGGGCCGCCTTTAATCACTCCAACTAACTTAAATTAACCAAAAATAGGCTAATTGATGAGGAAGGCACCTTTACAACTCCAGTTTAATTGAAAGTAGGTGAAACAACCATCAGTTAACTGATTAGGGAGCTTATGTCATGCAAATCAACCCATATTTTCTCCTACATTGAAGGAGGAGACTCAGTCAAGCTCCTCAATTGAAGGAGAAGACCAAGTTAAGCTCCCTGATTGAAGGAGGATGATCCAGTTGATGATGCAGTCACATATTTGAGTCAAGAACTTAGGATAAGTGGTAAATTAGGTTGATTTAGCCAAAGGGAGGATTATTTATCCTAACAGGTAGAGCCTTTTGTATTTAAAAACATGATTGATCTAAAATACATGTTTCAAAACGCTTCATCTACGTTGTTTTATACCACTGGTTTATGAGAGAGTAACTTTGATTTATTTCCCACCATACAACTTTTGAGAATGGATAATTTGTAAAAATATGATCCACTAGCTTACTTGCATTTTTGCACAGGTAACACCAACCTAGACCTATCCAATTCCTTTTTTAACCATTGTCCTAACATAGGATTATCTTTGTGAGTGCTAGCCATAAAAAAAAATGAATTTTAGAGGACAACCAAGCTTCCAAACCATTGTCCATCGTCATCATCTCACCATTCCTTCCTTTTCACCCATTTTAGCTTCATAACCTAATTTAGCAGTGAGCACCCCTATTGCTTTATTGTTTTACCCTTTTAGCTCATCATCATGACCTTTTGCACAAATTGCATTATGCTTTAAAAGGTTGATATATTGAGTCCATTTAACATCTTTGTCAGCTTGTAAATCCAACTCCTTTTTTTATTTCCATTGTTGAATTACATTCCCATGTAATGTGTAAATTCCAACATGTTCAAGCCTTGTAATTCCTTTACCATAAAGTGTAATCCTAAGAGGCTATGATAGTATATAGTCACCATATCAGTCAACCCATGGATCCTCTCCTAATAACAATCTATTTCCTGTCCCAATTTTCCAAGCAACCCATGTTCCCAAAATTTCATATGCTTTAACTTGTCCTTTCCAAACATTTGAAGCACATTTGAAGTATTCTCTCTGTTGCATCAATCATTCCTTTGGATCCCTTCACTTTACCCCATATCCCTTTGTTAAACAAAAGCCTCCAAAGGCTCTTGGATGCAAATCCTTGATTGAACACGTATAAATTTTTCAAACCCCATCCTCCTATTTCATTGGGCTTGGCTATCTTGAACCATTTGACAAGAGAGATGCCCGCCACTTCTCTTTTACCTATCCATAAGAACCCGAAACATATTTGTCGAGTCATATCGATAATCCCTTTTGGAATGTGAGCTATGGAAATCCAATAGATCGAGATGATCTATAACACATATTTAACCAACATTATCCTTCTGCCCTAAGACAACCACTTATGACACCAAAAAGAGATTATATCTTCAAATTTTTTTGACTAGTCATAGCTAATCAACATATTTCAAGTCATTAAGCTTCAAGTAAAAACCTAAGTATTGTATACCTTTCTTAAATGACTCAACCCTCATGGCAAATAATTGAGCTATTCACCTTTCCAAACATTCATTCAATCCATTAAACATTATGCATGATTTATTATGTTAAATCCAATTCCCGTTGATTTGCAATATGTACCAAGAATAGACTTGAGATAGTTCATTTCCCTTAGATTACCTCTCCCAAACAAAATAATATCATCAACAAACAACAAGTGAGTAACATCAATGGATCCTGCAACCTTAATACCTGTTATATGGCCTTCTCTTTTGGCTTCAAGAATCAATTTGCTCAATCGTTCTTCTACAACAAGAACAAGAATGGTGACAAACTACATCCTTTCCTTGAGTCCCCTGGTTGCCTTGAAAAAACCTAAAGGATAACTATTTATCAAAACTACAAAATTGGCTAATTCTAAGCACCCCATAATTCCATTAACACATTGTAGCTGCAACCCTACTTGTATTAGAACGGTTCTAAAAAATAACCAATTAACTTTGTTGTAAGATTTATAGAGATTATTTTTCAAGGTCACCGTAGTCTGTTTATCCATTTTTATCGAGTGAAATCCTCATAAGAAGTGTCTACTGCATCATGAATCTGCCTATTGAAAAAAGACCAAAACTACTCATCTAAGATGGCATTGAGCAAAGTTTGTTTCAATTTATTTGCAATAATCTTAGAGAATATTTTATATACAAGATTGCACTTGGAAATTGGCTTGAAATCTTCAAAAGAGGTAGAGCATTCCTTTTAGGGATCGCAGCTATGAATGCAACAGTTATGGCCCCCGACATGTTACCAGATAATCTTGATTCCTTTGTAACTCTTAGAAGGTCTTCCTCCAATAATTCATAAGAGTCAATATAAAATTCAACAGTCTATCAATTCAAACTTGGGATCTTTTCCTTTTTAAAGGACAGTAAATATGATTTTAACTCCTCTTTAGAGACTTGGGATTTAATTGTTGCATTCATATCTTCGTAAAAAAAGGCAATAATCAGACATTTCTCATGATCTCACTAGTATGCCAAACATTATTCTCCTTGAATAGAGATTGAAAATGATGCTTACATTCAACAACTGATATTTTAAAGGAAGTAACATTATAACCTTCATGTCCCTCTAACTCCCAAATGGTTTTATAACTTTTCATGTGGACTACATATTTATGGAAGAATTTTGTGTTATTATCACCTTCTTCTAACCATGTATCTTTGCTCTTAAGTCTCCACTATGTTTCTTTAAAGTCAAGAAAAGCTTTCTCTTTGCTTTCTAATTCTTCCAATTTATGGGACTCTTCCTTTGAGAACACCCCACTAATATTTTGTTCAAATATTCTTGAATGGTTTCTTCAACTTCCTTCAAATATTTCTAGTTTCCAGCTACACTCTTCATGCCGCTTTCAATAGTCAATTTTTTCACCCGACTTAGATTATTAAAAAATTGTAGCATGGAAGAAGCTCCACTAGACCCCTCATATTTTCTCCAATTATACAAAACAAAGGTTCTAAATTTATATCCAATTAGTTAGGCATGATTGAATTTGAAAGAAGGAATTTTTTGTTCCATCTCCTCCAATTGTAATAGAATAAGCACATGATTAGAAAGGTCACTTGTTCAAACCCATGACTTATAATTGTTGACCTTCTCCAAAAACTTATCTACAAATAAAAAATGATCCAACCTTTTCGAGACCTTAGTCCTTCCTCTTCTGCCATTCCTCGAGTTATGAACAATCTTATGTGGCTCAACATTTATCAAATTTAGATCTTCAAAGAGGCAACCAAAGTAATATGCTTATAGGTATGGCCTGACCACCTCGTCCCAAAATTCCTTGGAATTCAAAACCAAGTTAAGGTCAACACCCACAATGATGCTATCCCCTAATAAGGACTGTTGGTTATTCAAAATCCCAAAACTATTTTCTATCACTATAAGGAGCATAAAGGTTCACAATTATGATGATATTATCTAAACATTTGTCTCTCCCCCCAATACAATACTTGGATAAAGGAGTACATAATTAATAACTTCAAACCTATCATTTTAGACAGTAACAAGACCAATCAACATTCCCTAAGCATCGAAAGAACTAAAATTCCACTCCTTCAACATTGAGGATAGAATTTTGATTGCTTTTGACCCCATGCACATTGTTTCCCAAAGAATATGGCACTCGTCTTGTAAATTGAAAACATCCTATGAAGGGATAACCTTTTGAGGGCACCCCTTATACCTCTTACATTGAAGGAGAACGTAACAACATGGGAGCAAGCTTTTGGCACTTAATTTCTCTAAGAACCCCTTTTAACAGCCATCTTCTTACCCTATCTTACTTCCGTTAATGCATTAGACTTAAATTTAGTGATCTGTGACTTTCTTCTAACTAAACAAGGATTATACATTGCCATTGCTAGACCTCCCTCCATAATCGCCCCTTCTCTTTAGAATTTCCTTTTTGGACACAAATTGTAGGTAATGATGTCTGTAAGGTTCATGGTAGGATTAATATCAACAAAGGAATCCCTCGCAACAAACAAACTCGCTCATTCGACTTATAGGAATCACCCTAAGACTCAGACAAAACTTGAGCTTGAATTACATCCTTCGAAGGAATAATAGAAGGGTCTATAGAGGACATCGAATCCCTATTTCGTCCGTGCCATATGGGAGGAAAAGTATCTTCTTTAATGACATCATTCAAAAAATTCAAAATTGGATTGAAAGAAGACTTAACCTTTTTTAGCAGTTGGAATCGTCTCAGGGATTGACCTCTTTCACAAGTGTATCACCTTTTGGAAGAGATTGTTTCTCATAAAACATAACCGACCTAACACCTTCATCCAAATAAGGTCACTTTGATCGAACTATTCCTTTAGTGCATTCACCACCAGTAGATTTGAGAGCTCTTTCTTTTTTATCAATATTTTTCGCTTAAATTGCCAATCCTTCTTATGAGCTTTAACTTCTCTCTACATATGTCTTATCTCGTGGCACTTAAAACATTGAAATGGAACCTTATAGTAGTCCAATATATCCTTCCCCTTGAATCTCAATTTGTTTGCATTGGGCAAAGTTTGTTTCAATTTATTTGAAATAATATTTAAGAATATTTTATATACAAGATTGCACTTGGAAATTGGCTTGAAATCTTCAAAAGAGGCAGAGTATTCCTTTCAGGGATCCAGGCTATGAATGCAACATTCATAGCCCCCAACATTTTACCAGATAATCTTGATTCCTTTGTAACCCTGAGAAGGTCTTCCTCCAATAATTCATAAGAGCCAATATAAAATTCAACAGTTTAATGATTCAGACTTGGGATCTTTGCCCTTTTAAAGGATAGTAAATATGATTTTAACTCCTCTTTAGAGACTTGGGATTTCATTGTTGCATTCATATCTTCATAAAAAAAAGGCAATAATCAGACATTTCTCATGATCTCACTAGTATGTGAAACATTATTCTCCTTGAATAGAGATTGAAAATGATGCTTACATTCAACAACTGATATTTTGAAGGAAGTAACACTATAACCTTCATGTCTCTCCGACCCCCAATTGGTTTTAAAACTTTTCATGTGGGCTACATATTTTTGGAAGAATTTTGTGTTATTATCACCTTCTTCTAACCATGTAGCTTTGATCTTAAGTCTCCACTATGTTTCTTTCAAGTCAAGAAAAGCTTTCTCTTTGCTTTCCAATTCTTCCAATTTATGGGACTCTTCCTTTGATAACACCCCACCAATATTTTGTTCAAATATTCATGAAGGGTTTCTTCAACTTCCTTCAAATCTTTCTAATTTCTAGCTACACTCTTCATGGTGCTTTCAATCGCCAATTTTTTCACTCGACTTAGATTATTAAAAAATTGTAGCATGGAAGAAGCTCTGCTAGACCCCTCATATTTTCTCCAATTATACAAAACAAAGGTTCTATATATATATTCAATTAGTTAGGAATGATTCAATTTGAAAGAAGTGTTTTTTTGTTCCATCTCCTCCAATTGTAATAGAATAAGCACATGATTATAAAGGGCACTTGTTCAAACCCATGACTTATAATTGTTGACCTTCTCAAAAAACTTCTTTACAACTAAAAAATGATGCGACCTTTTCGAGACCTTAGTCCTTCCTCTTCTACCATTCCTCCAGTTATAAACAATGTTATTTGGCTCAACATTTATCAAATTTAGATCTTCAAAGAGGCAACCAAAGTAATATTCTTATAGGTACGACCTGACCACCTCGTCCCAAAATTCTTTGGAATTCAAAACCAAGTTAAGGTCACCACCCACAATTACGCTATCCCCTAACAAAGAATGTTGGATATTCAATGAATCCCAAATCTATTTTCTATCACTATAAGGAGCATAAAGGTTCACAATTATGATGATATTATCTAAACATTTTTCTCTTCCCCCAATATAATACTTGGATAAAGGAGCACATAATTAATAACTTCAAAGCTACCATTTTAGATGGTAATATGACCAATAAACATTCCATAAGGATCGAAAGAACTAAACTTCCACTCCTTCAACATCGAGGATATAATTTTGATTGCTTTTGACCCCATGCACATTGATTCCCAAAGATTATGGCACTCGTCTTGTAAACTGAAAAACATCCTATGGAGGGATAACCTTTTGAGGGCACCCCTTATCCCTCTTATATTGAAGGAGAACATAACAACAAGGGAGCAAGCTTTTGGCACTTATTTTCTCTAAGAACCCCTTTTAACAATAATCTTCTTACCCTCTCTTACTTCCTTTAATGCATTAGACTTAACTTTAGTGATATGTGACTTTCTTCTAACTAAACAAGGATTATACATTTCCATTGCTAGACCTCCCTCCACAATCGCCCCTTCTCTTTAAAATTTGTCCTTTTTGGACACAAATGGTAGGTAATGATGTCCGTAAGGTTCAGGGTAGGATTAATATCAACAAAGGAATCCCTCGCAACAAACAAACTCCCTCATCCGACTTCTAGGAATCACCCTAAGACTCAAACAAAACTTGAGCTTGAATTACATCCTTCGAAGGAATGATAGAAGGGTCTATAGAGGACATCGAATCCCTATTTCGGCCCTACCATATGGGAGGAAAAGTATCTTCTTTAAATACATCATTCAAAATATTCAAAATTGGATTGAAAGAAGACTTACCTTTTTTTAGCAATTGGAATCGTCTCGAGGGGACTGACCTATTTCACAAGTGCATCACCTTTTGGAAGAGATTGTTTCTCATAAAACATAACCGACCTAAGACCTTCATCCAAACAAGGTCACTTTGATTGAACTATTCCTTTAGTGCATTCAACACTAATAGATTTGAGACCTCTTTCTTTTTTATCTATATTTTTCGCTTAAATTACCAATCCTTCTTATGAGCTTTAAATTCTCTCTACATATGTCTTATCTCGTGGCACTTAAAACATCGAAAGGGAACCTTCTAGTAGTCTAATATATCCTTCCCCTTGAATTTCAATTTGTTTGCATTGGGCAAAGTTTGGTTCAATTTGTTTGCAATAATCTTTGACAATATTTTATATACAAGATTGCACTTGGAAATTGGCTTGAAATATTCAAAAGAGGCGGAGCATTCCTTTTAGGGATCTAGGCTATGAATGCAACATTCATAGCCCCCAACATTTTACCAGATAATCTTGATTCCTATATACCCCTGAAAAGGTCTTCCTCCAATAATTCATAAGAGCCAATATAAAATTCAACAGTCTATCGATTCAAACTTGGGATCTTTTCCTTTTTAAAGGACAATAATTATGATTTTAACTCATGCTTAGAGACTTGGGATTTCATTGTTGCATTCATATCTTCGTAAATAAAAGGCAATAATCATACATTTCTCATGATATCACTAGTACTTGAAACATTATTCTCCTTGAATAGAGATTGAAAATGATGCTTACATTCAACAACCGATACTTTGAAGGAAGTAACACTATAACCTTCATGTCCCTCTGACCCCCCAATGGTTTTAAAGCTTTTCATTTGGGCTACATATTTATGGAAGAATTTTGTGTTATTATTACCTTCTTCTAACCATGTAGCTTTGCTCTTAAGTCTCCACTATGTTTCTTTCAAGTCAAGAAAAACTTTCTCTTTGTTTTCTAATTCGTCCAATTTATGGGACTCTTCCTTTCAGAACACCCCACTAATATTTTCTTCAAATATTCTTGAATGGTTTCTTCAACTTCCTTCAATTTTTTCTAATTTCTAGATACACTCTTCATGGCGCTTTAAATAGCTATTTTTTCACCTGAAATATATTATTAAAAAATTGTAGCATGGAAGAAGCTCCACTAGACCCCTCATATTTTATCCAATTATACAAAACAAAGGTTATAAATCTATATTAAATTGGTTTGGAATGATTCAATTTGAAAGGAGTTTTTTGTTCCATCTTCTCCAATTGTAATAGAATAAGCACATGATTAGAAAGGTCACTTGTTCAAACCCATGACTTATAATTGTTGACCTTCTCCAAAAACTTCTCTACAACTAAAAAATGATCCAACCTTTTCGAGACCTTAGTCCTTCCTCTTCTGCCATTCCTCCAGTTATGAACAATCTTATGTGGCTCAACATTTATCAAATTTATATCTTCAAAGAGGCAACCAAAGTAATATGCTTATAGGTATGGCCTGACCACCTCGTCCTAAAATTCTTTGGAATTCAAAACGAAGTTAAGATCACCACCCACGATTATGCTATCCCATAACAAGGACTGTTGGCAATTCAATGAATCCCGAAGCTATTTTTTATCACTATAAGGAGCATAAAGGTTCATAATTATGATGTTATTATCTAAACATTTTGCTCTTCCCCCAATACAATAGTTGGATAAAGGAGTACATAATTAATAACTTCAAAGCTATCATTTTAGACAGTAACAAGACCAATCAACATTCCCTAAGCATCGAAAGAACTAAAATTCCACTCCTTCAACATCGAGGATAGAATTTTGATTGCTTTTGACCCCATGCACATTATTTCCCAAAGAATATGGCACTCATCTTGTAAACTGAAAACATCCTATGGAGGTATAACCTTTTGAGGGCACCCCTTATCCCTCTTACATTGAAGGATAACCTAACAACAAGGGAGCAAGCTTTTGGCACTTATTTTCTCTAAGAACCCCTTTTAACAATCATCTTCTTACCCTCTCTTACTTCCTTTAATGCATTAGACTTAACTTTGTTGATCAATGACTTTCTTCTAACTAAACAAGGATTATGCATTGCCATTGCTAGACCTCTCTCCACAATCGCCCCTTCTCTTTAGAGATTGTCCTTTTTGGACACAAATTGTGGGTAATGATGTCTGTAAGGCTCAGGGTAGGATTAATATCAATAAAGGAATCCCTCGCAACAAACAAACTCCCTCATCCGACTTCTAGGAATCACCCTAAGACTTAGACAAAACTTGAGCTTGAATTACATCCTTCTGAAGGAATGATAGAAGGGTCTATAAAGGACATTGAATCCCTATTTTGGCCCTTCCATATGGGAGGAAAAAGTATCTTCTTTAATGACATCATTCAAAAAATTCAAAATTGGATCGAAAGAAGACTTACCTTTTTTTAGCGTTTGGAATCCTCTTGAGGGGACTAACCTCTTTCACAAGTGCATCACCTTTTGGAAGAGATTGTTTCTCATATAACATAACCAACCTAACACCTTCATCCAAACAAGGTCACTTTGATTGAACTATTCCTTTAGTGCATTCAACACCAATATATTTGAGATCTCTTTCTTTTTTATCTATATTTTTCTCTTAAATTGCCAATTCTTCTTATGAGATTTAAATTCTCTCTGCATATGTCTTATATCGTGGCACTTAAAACATCGAAAGGGAACCTTATAGTCGTCCAATATATCCTTCCCCTTGAATATCAATTTTTGTAGGTAACTCATCCCTTGCGTTGAATTCCACAAAACCTTTTCCATTTTTATGCGTGAGCGCTCCCATTGATTCTTTTCCAAGGCTATGAATTTTCTTATTTTGCTGTCTATGGAGGTCAAAACAACATCACTCTAAAATTGAAGAGGAAGACTTGGAAAGAGCACCCAAATATGTTGTAAATTTATTGGCTCTCAACGAGGATTGAACCTTGATTTCCATCGATCAAGCACCATACTAGACCCCATGACCAATCCCACTTTAGAATTAGATCCACATCTACTATACTTTTAAATTCGAAGTAATCCATCCCCTTATCAGTAGATGGAACTTAGGGGTATATCCCAATGATTTACACCATCCAACCTCCATCAAAGTCCTTAACAAGCTTCCCTTAACCATATTTCTAGTGAATCTTCCAATAAAGGTCTGACTCATTAAAACCTCCACTCTCTACATACCCACATCAATGCCTAGTACCATTTTCACCCTTTCCTTGGTACATTTAATGCATTTTTTAACTTCTCCAGGGCTTGGGATCACCTTGAGACTCCTTTGGCTTTGGATTATCTTTCTATACAACTTTCAAAAAAATAACTCTTGACTTCTCAACTTTGAAACACCTGTTCCTTGAAATCTTTGCTTCTTGACAAGTAGATCGAAGATCCAATCTAGCCTAACAACCACCATGCAAGGATTGAATGACTTCATCCTCTTTGTTAAATCCAGGATTTGGGAATAATCCACTTCCTGCCTCAAATCACCTCCTATCTTAGGAGAATTGAACCTTGAAAAACGAATTGGATCGAGCTCTCCTTCCTTAAATGCCTTTGTTTCCTTCCATAACTCCACTAGATCGTTACATGAACCAAAAATAGGTTTCATATTGGTGAGGTCATCCTCACCATATCTTCATCGAGCCCGAGGTCCATGACTTTGTAAACCTAGAAGAGGTAATATGAAAACAATAGAACCATGAAAAACTCTAGAGGGAAAGATCGCCCCCGACATGTCTTACATTTGCAGTGTGATTAGGTCATCTCATCAAAGTTGATTTGGACCTATCAATACTTCAACATTTGAAAATACACATTGACCCTATCAAGTCGAAGAGGAGAATCTGTCGTTCACTCCATATCATATTATACGAAAAGCGCAACTTCCATTTGTTGTTACATTTGTCATCCATACCATACAAACATCATTTTCTTTACACCCTGTGCGTACAACAAACAAACAATCAAACATGTCCATTTTGTGTCAAGCGATGAGATATACGGATGTGATTCCATGAGCGTTGCAATTATTTAGGGAATTTCCTTTCCTATAAATTGTACACTCCACCACCTTTTCCAACGTACTACCTCGTACCTTCTTTTTCCATTGTGGTTATGCTCTAGTATGTGTTAGGCACTCATTCCCACCCAAATCAACCATACGATTCTTCCTCAACGATTTACCTCTTCCCTTGATTTGGAATATACATGCGTAAACCCTAAGAACAAGCACAAGGGATCAAGTCATAGAGCCCTCCATGACATACAAATAATCAACCCCATCTACTATGTGTCAAGTGATGTGGATGTGATTCCATGGCCGATGCAGTTATTTAGGGAGTTTTATTTCTTGTATATTGTACCCTCCTCCACCTTTGCCAATGTATACGCTTGTGCCTTCTTTTGCATTGTGGCTTAAGTATATTCTACGTTTGGCACTCACGCCCACCCAAACCAACCATACAATTCTTCCTCAACAATTTGTCTCTTCCAGCGATTTGGAAGTTAGCCGCGTAAGCCTTATGAATAGGTGCGAGGGATCAACCCGCAAAGCCTTTCCATGGCACTGATCCTATTTTGGAAAAAATATTTATGTGACCTTGTTTAGAGGATATTTTTATAGTCGTAAAAGCTATTTGAAGACATGTTTAATTGTTGCCTCACACACATGTCCTACAAAAAGGGAGAGAAATGTCAAACAAACAAACACACTCACCCTACAACCAATCAACCATTATGTTAGTAAGAGACATTACTCCCTTGTCGTTGCCCCCATTGACATAATGATCATGGTACATGTGAATTATATGTTGTTGTAGACCTAACACAAGAGGAGATTTTGAGGGCTAGCAAGGTACCATCATCTTCACTTCGAACTTTTAATATGGAAGTAATGATAAACTATACTGCTCTAAAATTGATTGATTGATTTTAATGACGTCCACGAGGTTGAACAACCTAAGCGACCAAGAAAATACCAACCCTTACTCGTCTTCATACTCATTTCAATGTCAGTCTTCTATTGTGGATCTTGACTAGAAGATTAGCAATCTGGTTGATCTTATCCTCGTCAAATAGCTGGTGCATGCTATCGACCTTTAATCTACTTTCATATCGACCGCAGATATCCTCGTAGGTTGCACATTTCGTGACAAAGTGCCACTCTATCTCCACCACACCGTTATTGCAAAATATGCAAGTCCTCTCTTCCAAAACTTCCTTGAGTACCTTCCACATGCCGGTTTTACATCTAAGATGTTGTGAACCCATCCTCAGCTGTGCAACTGACAACCTTGCTTTTCCTTGAGATTTTAGAATCATAAAACTATTCAAAAATACCACATAATGTGTATCTTAATACTATAACCACATAATATGTCCCATAAAAAAAATGGAATAAGCTAGCATACTCATCCCATAACCAATTAACCATAAGGCATTACTCCATTATTTAAATGTATGAAAATGGATAATTTAAAGTAAGCTGTAATTTTAATGACATCATCGAAAATTTTAAAAGTACCGAAAATCTCAATACTCTGGTAACCTAATGGAAATAACCAATTAACCATAAGGCATTACTCCATTATTTAAATGTATGAAAATGAATAATTTAAAGTAAGCTGTAATTTTAATGACATCATCGAAAATTTTAAAATACCGAAAATCTCAATACTATCGTAACTCAATGGAATTTTTTTATCAAATTGTATCATATTGGTAATGCTAATAAGCTTAAAACAAAAAAGAACAAGTCACCTTCAAATGTGACAGGTTATGGGAATTACACGTGGCATCATGTATTTGACATTTAAAATTTGTTTTAAAGCACCCAAATGAAAGGGCAGAGAGGGGGTGCGAGGATTGGATTCTGACGTGGAAAGCAATGGAAAAGTAGGAATAACGCGAACGGGAGGAAGGTAGCGTGGGTTGATGGAAGGCAGCGTATAATACCTTCACGAATTTATTTGCAAGAGTATGTATGTTTGAGACAGTGTGGGTCGGTGCGAGGGTTAGAAGTCTTCCTATCTCTTCCTCGACAATTCGGAGGGAGCCACCAATCAGCGAGACATGGCAGACGATGGAGCTTCCTCCTCCTCCCACGGCTCCTCGAGATCATTCCGCAGCACCACAAGGGACAGTAAGTGGCGAAATATCATACCCACCTTTTACTTGCTTAATTTTGCTTCTTAATTATTGCCCCCAACTCTGCTCCAAAGCTGTGTTTTTTCACAATTAATTTTTTTTCTAATGCTGCCAAAATGTAAAAAATGAAGCCTATTTAGGTTGGCTACTATGTTTTGGCATGCAATCATGTTCGAAACCACCAGGTCCTTGTTTATACAGATATATCGAGACTAAAAAACTTATGTATCCTGATACTGACATATACACATCAGTTACAAATTACATTCACAAAACATGTCTATCAATTTTCACCTTTTAAACTTCCCTCTTGATCTTTTCCACATAATCTTCCTTTCGATCCCATCAACGTTACTTTCCCCTGCCCTCACTAAACACTGCAATGCCTCCATCGACCCAGAACCCAACCTTTCAATGTCCTTTAGGCTTCCATAGCATGCCAACCCACAACTTGACCTTGCAGCCTTGCTCGGGGGCCCACATTCCATTTGAGAAATTATAGTGGAAGTTTCAGACATGTGTACTTACTTGCTGCTACTTCCTTCAACTTGATGTGTTTAAGTTCCTAGTGAAAATCAAATTGCAGTTTTGATAGAGATTTTAGTTTTCTGTTTTCCTATGTAGGTAGGTTACAAATCATCCTAGGACTGTTAGTAGTTACCATGCTTTGAGGAATTTTAAATTGGTATCAGAGCTTAGTACCTGAAATCTTCCAGATTTCATGCATGGAGAGACAGACTATCTGGAGTAGAGAACTATGAGAGATTTTAATGGGCAACACCTCCAAGCTTTAGCAATTGGAACAGAACGGTGCCAATAATTGAAATGTGGGCCTGTTGACGGTTGAGGTAAGAAGACCTTGTGATTTCAATGGTTGTAGAGTGTAGGCTGTTCTAGACAGTGGTATTGATGGCAATTCCCAGTATGCGAGAGTCACTTGTTGTAGGGAGCCTCCAATTTTGTGCCATGGAAGTTAAGATTGCAAAACCTTTTGGAAATAGCAGCTTTGTGGTAACTTGTAGAGAAGTTGGTTGTTCTGCCTACAGATTTCAAAGATTTAGAAGAACGCAACAATAAGGTAGTGGCAGCGAAGTGAATCTTGTTGGATTCAGTGAAGGATCACTTCATCCCTCATATCGACTGGAGGAAGATTGCCAAACATATGTATGATGCCTTCGGAACCATGAACCAAAGTGCAAACATATCTAGGAAGATGCTCTTAAAGAACAAGCTCAGTGCTACCCTCACGAGCAAGACAGATACAGTGACAAGTTATCTCATGGAAATAATAGAGCTAAGTGATCATATTGTTGAAGTAGGGGACAACGTTGAGGATAATGAGCTTAGTTGGATGTCTCTAAATTGCTTTAGTTTAGTGTGGCACAACTTTGTCTAAATTCTATATGATTAAGAGAAGTTCCTTGACTTTGAGTAGTTGTGGAATGCTTTCATTGGAGAGGAAATGAGACTACAACAAGTCTTTACTAGTTACAAGGACGCTGATGATGTACCATCCCTAGCTCTCATCGAGAAGGTGGGGAGAGGAGGTAGGAAAGGAGGACATAGGAGGGGTCAGAAGAGCAAGGAGGAAGAATTAGATTCTTCATGTTAAGGAAGAAAGACATGGACCATATCTAGTGTTTCAGGTGTGACAAGCACGATCACTATGCTTCTCAATGTCTTGAGAGGAAAAAGGGGAAGGACAAGCAACAACAACAATAAGAGTTTGTAGGAAGTGCAAAAGCTTCAGGTGTAAACATGTTGATTGCTAGTCTTGACGCTACCTTCGCTATGGTGTCCTGTCTTTCTGCGAACGCAGTTTTAGGTGATGGATGGTATGTGGACAATGGAGCTTCCAGACATATGAGTTATGGAAAAAAGATCTTTAGCAGGCACCAATAGCAAGAGGGAGGACTATGTGTGGAGTTGGGTGATGATGCCACATATCTTGTGAAGGGATTGGGGTTCGTATCTTTCCAGATGCCTTCAAGTGATGTTCTTGAGCTAGATTCTGTCTTATATGTTACTAAGTTAACTAAAATTCATCTTTTAGTTTCTTGCATGACAGATTTTCAGTGTTTCTTTGAGTTTGACGATCATCAAGTCACCATTAGAGATCACAACCACGAATTTGGTCAAGTTTTGGCCAGATGAGTGCGAGAAGGTGGCCTTTATAGGAAGATATAATTGAGTAGGTATGGTAGTATGCCATGATGGAGTGTGCCTCCAACCTTGAGGAGATAGTTTCAAAATCAATTGTGGACTTAGTGATTGATTCCGTGATTACAATTGATGGGAGTATGGAAGAGTGCTAGGATAAGGTTTTTACAAAAGGATTCTCTCAGCAAGTTGACCTTGATGAGACACTTACTCTAGTTGTTGGAAGTTTCCCCTAAGAAGAGGGAGTTTCCCTAGATTTTAGTATCAATGAGCTTGTACTCATGTTGGGCCTTTCTAAGTTCAGTGTAGATTTCAATTTGTTATTTGATAGATATGATACACTTGTCTTAGCCTTGTATATAGGTGAGTTCATTATTGCATGAAATCGGAAATAATTCATGATGTGGTGTGAGAAGATTCTGACCAATGAAGATGGCATGAAGGACAAAGAAGGTTGGTAGGTTGCCAATGTTGTGTTCCTTGTACGAAAGGTTTTCACCTTGAAGATTCTAAGGAGAGTTTATAGTGCAAAAGGAAGCAATGGTCCTAATTCATGTTTCTTTAGGTCTGTTGATGGTCAATTGTTTGATCAAGCCCCTAGAAAAGTGAAAATTCCAGATGTAGAGGAAGTATCTTGTGTTTGGTAGAGAACGTTTGCTTTTGTAAGAGGCAGTGTTGGATTTTTAGGTACCTTAGAAAATGTGTCAGAGTGCCATTAACATCAAGAGCAAGCAAATAAGACCTATTTGCTCATAGAGAAGGCATGTGTGATAGATGTGCGACTCTGTACAACAACAAGGCAATGCTCCCCCTTTAACAATTTTGTAGAACAGTAATTAGGGAGGGTGCAGGAGCATTTATGGAGAGAGAGAAATAGACAGTGCATGTATGCACCATCCTCAGTTTAGATCCAGTTTAGATGCCCTTTATATTTAGTAGTTCAATTCTATTTCTAGCTTTTATTTAGTTACAATTTGCATGCATTAAGTTTCTAATTTAAGTTTGCATGCATCAGTTAGGTAAGGTGCATACAACCTAGCTCAGTTTAGTGAAGTGCATGCAGCCTAGTAGTCAAGTTACAAATCTAAAGGAGGATGCATGCTGGCATGCCTTAGATTATTTCCAGTTGAGGAACTGTCGTGCATTTCCTTGAAATAGTTAACTCTGAAGGTCCTCCCTCATAATTTTGGTGCGTGTGATGAGGGGGACATAAAGGCTTTGTTCCTTATGTTGTATTTATGTAAACAGAGACTTTATGTAAATAAAGAAATGTTTTGTACTTTATGAGTTGTGGGTCATTTAAGTGATGTATTGAATAATTAGGATTTATTATTAAAAGTGCTTTTAATATTGACCCTAGATCTTATAATCTAATCCTAGCCTTTGGATGGGTAGTTAGGAAGGTATTTACAAAAACTAAAGTATAAAACAATGGAAAAGGACAAAGGAGATGCATCACCACCAAGAAGAGAAAGAAGAGAACGTGAAGAGGAAGAAAGGTTACCAAGGCAAGATTGGGCACATTTCCCAAGAAGATTCAACAACACCTTTCCCAAGGCAGCCATGAAGAGTACCGTACAACACTCTAACAATATTGTACAACAACGTGTGGGCACAAATCCCAAGGTGGTCGTTGGTGCATTTATTGCAGACTGTCTAGATCGGACAGTAGAGGTATTTCTTCTATGTGTGGCACGAATTTCGAGGTAGAGAAGTGAGCAGGTCGTACAACAGGTACAACACGTCTGGATAGGACGTACACCAGGCTGTACTGTTGTTCATTGGCACGATTTTCAAGGTAGATGTCTGCTGCTATAGTTTTGTGGAATTTTGTCAGTGTGGGAAAGAAGAAAAATTATATGTAAAGGAAATTTCTGAGTTTTCTTCTTCTTGAATAAAATTTTCCTCTTTGGGTTTTCCCCAGGTTGGGGGTTTTCCCGGTCAAGGTTAACCAAAATAGCTGTATTCAATGTGCTTGTTTAGTTTCATGTGTTTGGAGGCCTTTTAACGTGGTGTTTTTAATTTCAAAGTATTACAAGTGGTTCTATAATTAAAAACCTAGTTGTTGAATGTGTTTGACATAATGTTTGAATGAGAATTTTCATAGTTATGTCATTTTCCTTCATGGTATGAGAGCAGTACTGAATAAAGCAGTAAGCTAGTTTGTTTCACATCATGTTGAAGTTTTCAGTCTTGAAGTGATGGCTACCAGCTTGAGGTTTGAAGACAGGTTGGATAGGGAATCCAACTTTAGTCCATGGAAGGAACGCATTGTTTTATTGTTGGAGGAAGTGGAACTATGGGACATAATTGAGAAGGAAGTCACAGTACTTGATAAGACTGCGGATGCGACCGGTTTTTCAGCCTATCAGAAGAGAAATGTGAAATCCAAGAGGGTGATACTCGATGCTGTCAAGGACCACCTTGTTCCTCATATTGCAAGGAAAGCAAATGCTTTTGAAATGTGGACTTCTTTGACAAACATGTACCAGAATAGCAATGAGAATAGGAAGATGGTACTGAGAGAAAAGCTGAGAGACATCAAGATGATTGAAAATGAAAAGGTGGCCTCATATCTCAGAAGGATTACTTAAGTTTGGGATGAACTTTCTGTAGTTGGAGAAGTTGTAATAGATGCAAAAATGGTGAGAATTGCCTTGAATGGTTTTTCAGGTGCATGGAATACCTTTGTAAAAGGTGTGGTCTCCAGAGAGCGTAAACCTAGTTGGGAGAGATTGTGGGATGATTTCATCCAAGAAGAGACTCGGGATGATGCTCTTAAAAGACAACAATAAAAGAACGGTGAGATTGAGGAGAATGTGGTTCTTACGGTTATGAGCGAGAAGAAGAAGAAGAAGAAAAATTTGAGTATGGGCAGGTGTTTTCGATGTAATCAGTTTGGCCGCTTTGCTTCAAAATGCCTTGAGAAGAAGGGGAAGGCAGAGAAAGACATAGCAACTTCTGTTGCAGTAGAAGAATTCGCAACAAAGTTTGAACAAGAATTTTCTCTGCCATGTTTTTCTCTGCCATGTTTTTCTGTATTGGGTAGAAGAACCAGTTGGCACCACAATCCTTCTTGGTGATCGCAAAGACAAATTATATGTGTTGAGAGGACGTGTTGTACATCCAGGGTCAGGAGGTTGGCTATCTGAGTCAGATTCTAAGGGAGAGGCAGGTGTAGAACCTGAGCAACAAGTTATCTTTATTTCTTTTGATGAAGAGAATGAATCTCTGCAGAGCACTGGTAGAAGACTCAGCCAGTCTAGTGATAATGAGCAGGTACATGAGGCTCAGGTGGAGTCTCAAGCATCAGAGTTCCAGTTTAGGGTCGGGCTCATGTCTTAGAGACGCATTCCAGAGCAGGAGGGAAATGCTTCAAGAATCAAAGATGGAGATTCAGATGGTGCCGGAAGGACCTCCCTTGTTAGGAGGGAGTGTTTAAATAGTTAACTCTAAAGGTCCTCCCTCATAATTTTGGTGTGTGTGTGTGATGAGGGGGACATAAACGCTTTGTTCCTTATGTTGTATTTATGTAAAAAGAGACTTTATGTAAATAAAGAAATGTTTTGTACTTTATGAGTTGTGGGTCATTTAAGTGATGTATTTAATAATTAGCATTTATTATTAAAAGTTCAATTAAATTTTGACCCTAGATCTTGTAATCTAATCCTAGCCTTTGGATGGGTAGTTAGGAAGGTAGTTACAAAAATTGAAGTATAAAACAATGGAAAGGGACAAAGGAGATGCATCACCGCCACGAAGAGAAAGAAGAGAATGTGAAGAAGAAGAAAGGTTCCCAATGCAAGATTGGGCACATTTCCTAAGAAGATTCAACAACACGTTTCCCAAGGTGACCAAGAAATTATCGTACAACACTCTCACAGTATCATACAGCTGGACGTGTGGGCACAAATCCTAAGGCAGCCGTTGGAGCATTTATTGTAGACTGTCCAAACCGTACAATAGAGGTATTTTTGGCACGCATGCCATGAATTTCGAGGCAGAGGAGTGAGCAGGTCATACAACACGTGTGGACATGCTGTACACCAGGTCATATTGATGTTCATTGGCATGATTTTTGAGATAGATGTCTGCTGTTATAATTTTGTGGAATTTTGTTAGTTTGGGAAAGAAGAAAAATTCTATGTAAAGGAAATTTCTGAGTTTTCTTCTTCTTGAATAAAATTTCCTCTTTGGGTTTTCCCTAGGTTGGGATTTTGCGGGGTCAAGGTTGACCAAAATAGCTGTGTTCAACGTGCTTGTTCAGTTTCATGTGTTTGGAGGGATTTTAACATGGTGTTTTTAATTTCAAAGTATTACAAATGGTTCTTTAATTAAAAACCTAGTTGTTGAAAGTGTTTGACATAATGTCTGAATGAGAATTTTCATATTTATGTCATTTTTCTTCACATTTGTCCAGATTCATTGTACCTACTCTTCTTCTCAATCTATAAAAGATAAGCAAGAGGTATAGGTTTATTAATTCAATGTTCAAAAGTAAGTAGTGGGTGAAGGGTAAAGTTTGAAGCTTTCAGTGTAATTCCTGTTTTCAAGATTAATAAGTAGTTACGTGGTTTGGGTTTCAAATATGTTTGCTTGCCTCTACTTTCTTCAACTTGATGTGTTTCGATTCCTAGTAAAAATCAGATTGCAGTTTTGATAGAGATTTTGATGTTTTGTTTTCTTAAGTAGTTAGGTTAGAAATCAACCTAGAATTTTAGCTTGTGTTGAGGAATTTTATCACTCTTTTATCAGAGCTCTTCAAGAACCCTACTCAACAAGACATATTCCTAAGGAATTATTTTGGGGTAATCAATAAAGGGAGGGGTCTATAAATATACGAAATATCTCTCCTCAATTGGGTGCGTCTTCACTATCAATTCTAACATAGACACAATCATTGGCCTTGGGTTTGCTATGGGTAATGAAGGGGATGAGAGGCATGTTAAAAGAGTCATTACTCCTATGAAATCTTTCTTTGTAGTGGAAATATTTTAGTGTATTTTGCATTAAATCCCTGGATCCTTAGCATGCTTGAGTGGGGTTTAGAGAAGAGGGGAGATGACCAACATCACCTAGAGATAAGCGGTTCTCTCCACATTTGCAATCTTGTTAGCGATGGTGATTCAGTGAGATAGGGGAATGGGTGTGTGTGTTGGGGAGGACAGGGACTGTCCTTTTCTGAAGCACATCACTCAAGCACTGTTGCCCCTTGTAAGGTGCCATCAAAAGATAAAGTCGTGGAAGGAAGCGACTTCTTGAAAATCAAGGGTTCACTCCCTTCCATTTGATGATAAATTGAATGCTCCAAAACTTGTCCTTTATTTTACAAAGAAAGTCTCTCTAACCATTGAAATATGAACTAAAATATATCATGGATCAATTAAGGCGTTGTATTTTATGCACATTTAAAGCATCTCCATGTTTGACAAGGCAAGTAAGAGGTAGTGGCACCTTTCAATTATTTTGATGACTCTTAGGGTTTTTATAATGCTTTCTCTCCTAAGCACTTCGAAAATTCCATGACAAGCCTAAGTCACTCGCAATCATTGTTTGTTCGGAGGTGAAGAAATTTAGAATTTGCATTGCTTTCCATGCTACTTGTGACTTTGCATGGTTATTTGTCATCTGACCTATACTCTAGGCATACTCTGCCAGCTTCCTTCGCATAGGGTTAAAATTGACCTCTCATGCCCCTATTGAGCTAGAATTCCCTAATGTCCTTGGTAAAAAAAAGATGTAACGTTTAGGGCTTTTAGTCCATTTCTATAGATCATGTTCTTGGAAGTCCTTAAAGGCCTTTGAGATTGTCTTTTGCTATAGAGGGTTTCCATTGGAAGTAGCCCATTCAAGCAGCCCTCGGTTCTTGAGCCAACAATTTTCTTTTTTTATCTAGAGCATCAATTTTCTTATTTAATTTGCAATGATTGTTTCTCTTAAAAAATTGGTAGCAAAAGAAGATTTGATAGTTTGATCGCTTACTTATTTAAGAAGATGCTTTGATTCCTTTTGAAAATATTCCAAAGAAAAAAAGTCCATTTGATTTCATTAATTTAAAAAAAATATATCGTACACAGTGCATACATTATAGGTTCTCAGCCTTTAATTATGCCTAACACAGATGCCTATAGAGGTTTTTTTTAATTATGCTTCGTTTTATTTTCTCTACTTAATGCGAATGCATGATTGCGGATCCATTTGTGGTTTGTTTTATATGACTTACTATGGGTTGATTCTTTTACATATCTAAAATATGTTTTTTATTTTATTTTATTTTTTATTATGTATGGAGAGCTTTCGGTAGCTCAACAACAATTATGTCTCAATTGGATATTTGGCTCATAGGCATGTTAAATTGCTCTCAGCCCTAGGCTAAGCTTCAGTCCCAAACTGAATGTTGTTGATCAACCCCTTGGTCCTTGACCAGGTGGACCATTGTCCCGGAGAATGGTCCTTAGCCCCAGGCTGAGATTCAGTTCCAGACTGAATGTTGATCAACCTCCTGGGACCTAGTCCCTGACCAGAAATACACCTGCAGGACCTGCTTGGTCTCTGACCAAGAATATGCCTGGTCCTAGATCAAGATGTCTCTATCTTTGCCTTCAGGATCTGCTTGGTCCTTATGACCAAGAAACTGTCTGGTCCCTGACCAGAATGCCCTAGAGACAGATAGGGGTCCTAGCCATATGCTAGGGACTTTGCCATGGATCCAACCTGCTTGATCCCAGACCAAGAACCCCTAGGGACTTACACTGCCTAGTTAACTGACCAGGAACCCTAGTTAACTAACTAGGGTGCCATCCTCCCAGAGAATGGCTCTCGCAACAACATTATCTTTAACATCAAGAGATACCCCCACTTTGTAGTAATGGAAACATAACTTTATATGACTTCTTATTGACAACAAGGAAAGATTTGATGTTTACTGTAAGTAGGGAGATCTCCTCCAAGAAGTTGACTTTTGGAGAGTTGATACCAGACTCTCGAAGATATCGACCTTCCTATTCTCATCCAAAGAATGAATCACCACTTTAGTCTTTTGGTCATGCTTATCTATTGGGTTTGGATTTGCATGAAGTGATCCCGATTTGGGAGAAGACTGATCTTTTGATACCCTTGTATAATTTCCTTAGCATGCTATTGGTTGGATTGAGAGCTCTCCCTAAAAAATAGTAACTGGCGTTGATGGATCTAAAATAATTTTCGTCGTCTGCAATATGTTTGCCTTGAGTGGAAATGCACACAGAATATGTCCATGTTCTGACAAAATTGACATTTAAACAAAAGTCTCTTATAGTCTAAGATTCGAGTCCTTTCACATCCTCCTTTAATAATAATCCCTTCAAATAGACCACCAATCATAGACATCCACACCAAAACCTCAAGTTTCTTCTCTTTGGCCTTGGATGCTAGGAGAGATACATATACAAAGGTGGATGATCTATATGGTAGGGTTCCCTCCTCTTCTTTCGAGGAGAGGTCCAAGGGCATTGATCTCATACCCTCCTTCAGGGCATCCCTTTGGGCTTTTCTTGACTTTGGACCCATAGCGGCTCTTGTATCGATCCAGTTTTTTCCAACAATACTTTGTTTCCTTTACGGAATTTAGATATGTTTTTGGCTTTTATAAGAGTGGTCCATGTGCTCCCATAGTGTATTGATACCTTTGTACTCACTAGTACCATTAACCTATTTGTGGTCATTTGTTGGACATTAATAAAATAGTCTTATTTTTTCTTTTATCTAGGGTTCTAGTTGTTGGATATTGAAAGATACCTTGTGGATTTCCAATTTTTGTAAAAAATTCATAGTGCAATTTTCTAGGTACGAGATGGTCTTTCAATTTGTCTCCATGGGGAATTCTAAGATATTAGAGATCCTTGTTAGAGTAAGATCACTTGCAATCTCACATTTTTAGTTATTAGTTTGTCCCCTTGATGGGTTGAAGCAAGCTCCTCGAGCTTGGTATTCCAGGATAGACTCTTACTTATTGTCGATGGGTTTTCAGAAGAGTGAGGCTGATCCGAATCTCTACTTCATCATGGTTGGAGATGATCCGTTCATTCTTTTGTTGTATGTGGATGATTTGTTTATCACAGGTGATGAGAGAGCTATTGCAGTTTGCAAGAGAGATCTTGCTTCAGAGTTTGAGATGACTGACGTTGGGTTGATGAATTATTTTTTGGGATTGGATGTTTGGCAGTAGCTTGGTCATATTTTCCTGGGGCAAGGAAAGTATGTAGTAGATTTTCTGAGGAGATTTTAGATGGAGAATTGCAGGCCGATGTCTGTTAGTTTTGTACCTAGGGAAGTGTTCCCCTAGTGACTTTTGCCTTAGTCACTTAGAGAGGGGACATAAAGTGACCCTTGCATTACATGACTTAAGTAAAAGCATTTAATTTGACTTTAGAGCATTAAAGTCACTTTTTGATAAATTTAAGTGGGTGAGTGAAATTAATATTTTAGAAATAAAATACGAGCATTTAATTTCAGCCCTTGATCTAATATAATCTCCACTGTTAGATTAGACTCACCCTAGGGTTTTCTCAAAAAGGCATGGGAAAGGCA
The DNA here is from genome assembly GCA_001517045.1 of Pseudotsuga menziesii. Classification (NCBI taxonomy): domain Eukaryota; kingdom Viridiplantae; phylum Streptophyta; class Pinopsida; order Pinales; family Pinaceae; genus Pseudotsuga; species Pseudotsuga menziesii. Next base: position 564,652 of record LPNX011169370.1, on the reverse strand, counting down.
TTTTGCCTCACTTTTGCAGATTGAAGTGAGAAGAGAGAGCTGAGAGAGAGAAGAGAGAGTTTCCATTTTTCCAGAGCAAGAGGAAAAATTTTGCAGCACGCAAATCGAGGGAAAGGACAACAACAAAGAGGACACAAAAATCGAGGAGAAGACAACATCATTTATTGTTGATCTATACAGTCCGTACGGTACGGTTTTCGAGGCAACATGCACGATTTTTGAGGCAGATTTCTGGGCACGATTTTCGAGAATTTTTTTGCCACGAATTTCGAGGTCCGTATAGTCCATACAGTTTGTCTGTATAGTCCATACAGTGACACAGAAATCGAGGCAAAAAAAAAAATCAGAGTTTGATTTTTGCTGCTCGGCACGTAAATCGAGACAAATTTATCTTCCGGGTTGAGATAAGTTGGTTTGATATTTTCTGTGTATTGCTGTAAATGATAAACTTATCCTGAAAAATAAAAATACTCTCTCTGACTGGTTTTCCCCTAGTGGGTTTTTCCAGGTCCATTGGCAAAAAATCCTAGTGTTCTGTGTGATTAAATGGCGTACTGATTTTTATTTCCTGTCACTGAAAAGATTTTTTACAGTAGTGTTTTAAGTCTGAAAATTTTGTTTATTTCCAGCACTTTATTTTTATGAGAATGTCATAAATAGTGATATAAATTTTACTTGAAAACTAGTGAAAAATCTACATGATATCAGAGTAGGTTGTGGCAGAAAATTAAATTTCAGCAGTGAAACAGTCATTTCCAGAATTTAGAAAAACATTTGTGACAATAGTACATTTTGCTAAAACTTGTTCTTTGAGAAAATGACTTCCGTGGGGTTGAGAACTGAGGATAGGTTGGATGGGGAAGCGAACTTTGTCTCATGGAAAGCCCCGATTTTACTTGTGCTGAGGGAGAATGAGTTGTGGGAGGAAGTAGTTAGAAATACTACAGCAAATCCCATTACTATTCCTCCTTCTACTGATGCAGTATTGCTTGTAGCCTTTAATAAGAAGGATATTAAAGCCATGAGGATAATCTTAGATGCTGTTAAAGACCATGTTATTCCTCACATTTCAGCGAAGGATCATGCGCATGAAATGTGGACTACTTTGACCGGTTTGTTTGCTAGTACTAATGAAAACAGGAAGATGGTACTTAGAGAGAAGCTGAAGAACGTCAAGATGGTCAAGGGAGAGGCATGTATGACTTATCTTACTAGGATCTCTCAGGTGAGAGATGAGCTTGCAGCTGTTGGGTGACAGCCTTGAATGAGGTGACTGCACCTTGGGCTGTGTTTGTTCAGGGGTTGGTGGCCAGAGAGAACTTACCATCTTAGGACAAAGTATGTGATGACTTTGATCAGGAAGAGACTCGGAGGCGTTTCTTGCAATGTAGTTGCTCTACTAGTAGAGGGGATGAGGAGGATGTGGCATTGACAGCGAAGGGGAAGAAGAAGAGCAAGAAGGGTGGGGCCAAGCAGCAGCAGGATGGGCAGAAGAAGGATATGAGCACCGTGAAATGCTTTGCATGTCACAAGATGGGACACTATGCTGCTACGTGTCCGGACAAGAAGAAGAAGAAGCTGCAGACAACCGCTTCAGTTGAGATCGATGATTTTGCAGCTAGATTTTAGAGTGAGTTTTCACTATGCACTGGACATATTGAGAGAGAGAGAGCATCCATTCTCACCAGTGCGGATGTCGACAGACAGAGGGAGTTTTCCTGTGTGACAGACCATTCTTACAGTGCATCTACTTCCAACACTTGGAACATAGATAGCGGAGCCTCGAGCCACATGACAGGTGCTCGCGAGATGTTCTCCAAGCTTTCACAGGCAGATACAGATGTGGAGGTTGTGTTGGGAGATGACTCAGTAGTCAGTGCAGTTGGATGTGGGACCATTACATTTCAGAGGGAGTCCATGAGTCCCATGGTATTGCAGGATGTATTGTATGTGCGTGGGCTGAAGAAGAACCTAGTGTCAGTTTCCATGATCGAGGATCAGGGTCTTGGGGTGTCTTTCATTGATGGACACGTGCATATGTTTCCCAAGACTGCAGGGCCATCTGATTCAGTTGCCATTGGAGCGAGATGTGGGAAACTGTATAGGCTCTTGTTTCAGCCGTAGCATGCTTTAGCACATAGCAGCAGCAGTGAGTTGTGTGAGCTTTGGCATAGGAGGATGGCTCACTTGCATCATCCAGCCTTGGGGTTGTTGAGGCACATGGGGACAAGTTTACCGGAGTTCAGCACAGGGCAGAGTGATGTGTGCAGGGGGTGTGCTTTGGGAAAGTACACCAAGACTGCTTTTCCGAGCAGTGATAGTAGGTCAGCTGGTACTCTTGACTTAATACATTCAGACTTATGCGGACCTATGTCTTCTGTGTCCTTGAGAGGATACGAGTATTATTGCATCATCCAACCTTGGGGTTGTTGAGGCACATGGGGACATGTTTACCAGAGTTCAGCACAGGGCAAAGTGATGTGTGGAGGGGGTGTGCTTTGGGAAAGTACACCAAGACTACTTTTCCGAGCAGTGATAGTAGGTTAGATGGTACTCTTGACTTGATACATTCAGACTTATGCGGACCTATGTCTTCTGTGTCCTTGAGAGGATACGAGTATTATGTGACATTCATTGATGACCATTCCAGGAAGACCTGGATCTACTTTCTGAAGAGCAAGAAGTCTGAGGAAGTCTTGCAGAGGTTCCAAGAGTTCAAAGCTCTTGTGGAGAACCAAACAGGGAGGAAGATCTGAGTCTTGAGATTGGATAACGGGGGAGTATACCTCCAAGGAGTTTGATGGATTTTGCAAATAGGAGGGGATCAGGAGACAGTTGACAGTTCCGTATACTCCAGAGCAGAATGGAGTAGCAGAGAGGAAGAACAGGTCCATTGTTGGAGCAGCTCGAGCTATGTTACATGACCACTCACTTCCTTTCTTTCTATAGGCTGAGGCTTGCAGCACCGTTGTATACCTTCAGAACAGGAGTCCCCATCGAGCAGTGGGGAATATGACACCTGAGGAGTGCTTTTCAGGCAAGAACCCTGAAGTTGGCCATTTTCGTCTATTTGGTAGTTTGACTTATTCTCATGTCCCTTTAGAGAAGAGGACAAAGTTGGAGCCCACTATAGAGAAGGGCATCTTTGTGGGTTATGATGAGACTGCGAAGGCTTTCCGCATTTATCTTCCCTCTCAGAGGAAAGTGGTGGTGATGAGGGATGTGAAGTTTGAGGAGGAGCGAGCCTTCAAGAGGTCGAGAGAGTCTGAGCAGGGAGAGTAGTAGGTCCCTGCACCTCAGGTTGTGGCATAGGTTCCATCTACGCAGCAGTCAGGATCACAGGTTTCCGAGGTTACAGGACCATAGAGTGTTGGCACAGGTTCACCAGGTTTAGTGGTTAGGCCAACAGGGTCTTCGGGGACAGGTGATGGGTCTACTATTACAAGTACACCTTATAGGGGATCAAGATCAGGATTACAGGGTACACCTGGTGTTGGCACATCGGCTTCAGGTTCACAGGTGATTGGGGCTTCTAGCTCTGGTAGTTCTTCAAATGAGGACAGGCCAATGTGGGAAGAACGTTCAGGGAAAAAGAAGCCTAAGTGGCTTCGGGAGACCTTGAAGGATGCCTTACAGGTTGGGACACCCAGTGACAAGGCGAGAGTCATCAAGATGCCTGACAGATTGGGCATGGTGTTGGTGGCTTGTACACGAGATTCTGAGCCTTCTACTTTTGAGGAGGCCTCCCAACATTCGGTATGGAGAGATGCCATGATGGATGAGTACCATTCCATCATGAAGAATGATGTATGGGAGATTGTTCCAAGACCGGAGGGGAAGTCAGTGGTGACTTCTCGTTGGCTTTACAAGCTGAAGCATGCGGCAGATGGGAGTGTGGAGAAGTACAAAGCCAAGTTTGTAGCGCGGGGGTTTTCACAGGTTGAGGGCATTGATTATGATGAGACTTTTGCGCCGGTTGCTCGTCATACGTCTATCAGGGCATTGATTTCCATTGCAGCGGAAATGGGTTGGAAGATTTATAAGATGGATGTGAAGACCGCATTTCTCAATGGGATCATACAGGAGGAGATTTACATTGAGCAGCCTCAAGGCTTTGAGATACATGACAGAGAGACAGATGTGTGCAGGTTGAAGAAGGCCCTTTACGGGCTAAAGCAAGCTCCAAGAGCTTGGTACTCCAGGATTGATTCTTACTTGTTGAGTATGGGGTTTCAGAAGAGTGAAGCAGATCCGAATCTCTACTTCATCATGGTTGGAGATGATCCGCTTGTTCTTCTGCTATATGTTGATGACTTGTTTATCACAGGGAGAGAGAGAGACCCATCGCAGCTTGCAAGAAGGATCTTGCAGCATAGTACGAGATGACTGATATTGTGCTGATGCATTATTTCTTGGGATTGGAGGTTTGGCAAGAGCTTGGACATATTTTCTTGGGGCAGGGAAAGTATGCAGTTGATATTTTGAGGAGATTCAGGATGGAGGATTGCAGGCCTATGTCGACACCTATGATCACCAACTGGAAGAAGCTTCATGCTTCTGAGGGAGAGTTGGTGGACCCTACTTTATATCGTTACCTTATCGGGTCATTGATGTATCTGGTCAACACTCGGCCAGATTTGTGTTTTCCAATGAACACTCTTAGCCAGTTCATGGTTGAGCCTAGGAGTGTGCATTGGGTCGCTGCAAAACATGTGTTGCACTATCTTTCAGGGACAATGGATTTTGGTTTGGACTACAGGAGGTCAGAGGGGATTAGATTGGTTGGCTGTACGGATTTAGACTGGGCAGGCAGTGTGGCAGACCGAAAGAACACTTCCGGATGTTGTTTTAGTTTGGGCTCGGCAGCAGTGTCATGGTTCAGTCGGAAGCAGAAGTCCATTGCATTGAGTACTGCAGAGGCTGAGTACATGGCAGCCAGTTTGGCTAGCCGCGAGGCCTTGTGGCTTCGCAAGTAGCTGGTGAATTTATTTGGTCAGGAGCTTAGGCCTACGGTGATTTACTGTGACAATTAGAGTTGCATCTAGCTCTCTAAGAATCTAGTCTTTCAGGACCGGTCAAAGCACATAGAGATTAGATATCATTTCATCCGAGACTATGTTCAAAGAGGAGCAGTCACGCTTTAGTATATTTTCATTGATGAGCAGGTAGCAGACATACTGACGAAGTCTTTGGGGAGAGGCAAGTTTGTCTTCTTCAGAGACAAGTTGGGAGTGGTGCAGAACACCTTCCTCAGTAAGAGGGAGTGTTAGTTTTGTACCTAGGGAAGTGTTCCCCTAGTGACTTTTGCCTTAGTCACTCAGAGAGGGGACATAAAGTGACCCTTGCATTAAATGACTTAAGTGAAAACATTTAATTTGACTTTAGAGCATAGAACTCACTTTTTGATAAATTTAAGTGTGCGAGTGAAATTAATATTTTAGAAATAAAATATGAACATTTAATTTCAGCCCTTGATCTAATCTAATCTCCACCGTAGATTAGACTCACCCTAGGGTTTTCTCAAAAAGGCATGGGAAAGGCATTTTGCCTCACTTTTGCAGATTGAAGTGAGAAGAGAGAGTTGAGAGAGAGAAGAGAGAGCTGAGAGAGAGAAGAGAGAAAGTTTCCATTTTTCTTGAGCAAGAGGAAAAATTTTGCAGCACGCAAATCGAGGGAAATGACAACAACAAAGAGGGCACATAAATCGAGGATAAGACAACAACATTTATTGCTGGTCCGTACAGTCCGTTTGGTATGGTTTTTCAGGCAGCAGGCATGATTTTCGAGGCATATTTCTGAGCACGATTTTCGAGGTCCGTACAGTTTGTCTGTACAGTGGCACGAAAATCGAGGCAGAAAAACAGAAAAAAAAATCAGAGTTTGATTTTTGCTGCTCGGCACACAAATCGAGACAGAAATTTATCTTCCGGGTTGAGATAAGTTGGTTTGATATTTTCTGTGTATTGCTGTAAATGATAAACTTCTCCTGAAAAATAAAAATACTCTCTCTGACTGGTTTTCCCGTAGTGGGTTTTTCTAGGGCCATTGGCCAAAAATCCTAGTGTTCTGTGTGATTAAATGGCGTGCTGATTTTTATTTTGTCACTTAAAAGATTGTTTACAGCAGTGTTTTATGTCTGAAAATTTTGTTTATTTTCAGCACTTTATTTTTTTGAGAATGTCATAAACAGTGATATAAATTTTACTTGAAACTGGTCGCTGAAAACTAGTGAAGAATCTACAATGTCCTATGGTCACAAACTGGAAGAAGCTTCATGCTTCAGAGGGAGAGTTGGTGGATCCTACTTTATATCGTTAACTCATAGGTTCATTTATGTATCTGGTCAACTCTAGGCCAGATTTGTGTTTTGCGGTGAACACTCTCATTGTGTTCATGGTGGAGCCTTGGAGAATGCACCGGGTTGCTACGAAACATGTATTGAGATACCTTGTAGGTACAATGGATTATGGTTTGGATTATAAGAGATCAGATGGGGTTAGTTTAATTGGCTTCACGGATTCAGATTGGGCAGGCAGTGTGGCAGATCGGAAGAGCACTTCCGGATGTTGTTTCAGTTTGGGCTCGGCAGCAGTGTTGTGGTTCAATCGGAAGCAAAAGTTTGTTGCTTTGAGTTCTGTAGAGGCCGAGTACATGGTAGCCAGTCAGGCTAGTTGTGAGGCACTGTGAATTCGCTAGTTGTTGGTGGATTTATGTGATCAGGAGCTGAGGCCTACGGTGATTTATTGTGACAATCAGAGTTGTATCCAGCTCTCTGAGAATCCTGTATTTCACGACAGGTCAAAGCATATTGAGATCAGGTACCATTTTATCTGTGATTATGTTCAGATTAGAGTTGTGGAGGTGTAGTTCATTTCCACTGATGAGCAGGTTGCAGATATCCCGACGAAGTCTCTTAGAAGAGGCAAGTTCATTCATTTCAGAGACAAGTTGGGTGTGGTGCAGAACAACTTTCTCGTTAAGAGGGAGTGTTGATTTTTGTACCTAGGAAAGTGTTCCCCTAGTGATTTTTGCCTAAGTCACTTAAAAGGGGAAAATAAAGTGACCCTTGCATTAAATGACTTGAGAATAACATTTAATTTTCACTTTAGAGATTAAAGTGACTTTTTGATAAATTTAAGTGAGGTGAGTGAATTGATTTTGGTGAGAATTAAAAGTGCATTTAATCTAATACATCCATCTAAATCATTGTGGGCCCTTGGAGTAGATGACCATTCAGTTTCCTCATTAATTTCAAAAAGGCAAGGGAAGGCACTAGAGAGTCGAGACTCATTCTTTTTTCTTCCATGAGAGTTGGAGAGTTGAGAAGGAGAAAAATCACAGGTTGGGAGAGAGCAGCAATGGGCATGATTCTCGAGACCGTACAACAACATTAAATACATTTATGTACAACACGAATCCTGAGGCAATTTCTGGGCACAAAAATCGAGGTCCATACAACAACATTAATTGCGGTTTTGTACAGCTGTGGCACGAATTTCAAGACAGTTCTGGATGCGAATTTTGAGGCACTCCGTACAGTTTTCTGGGCAGGAATTCCAAGGGGGCATGGGAATCGAGGTCCATACAATTTGTATGGTACAACAGTGGGCACGAAAATAGAGAGTCCATACAGTCAGTTTGACATGGTTTTCGTGGCAGCTGGTTGGCATACATTTTTGACTGTAAAATTTATGAATTCAGTCAATTTGCTGAGCACTGTGGTGGAGATAAGTTTATCTCTGTTTCTTTTGCTGTACTTTTCTTTTATTAAAGAAAATAAAATTCTCTCTCTCAAGAACAGGTTTTCCCAGAGGTTGGGGTTTTGCCTGGGTCATTTGACTAAAAATTTTCGAGTCTGGATTTTCATGTGTGACTGTGTTTTTATTACTGCTCATTTAAAGTTGTAAAATTCTTCATGTGTTTCAGTCATTTTGTTTATGTGGAAAAATGAACTAATTTGCAGCTGAAAGTAATCTGGGTTGGGCATTAAACAATGATGAAAATGGTGGCTTGAAACTGGGTTGGGGAATGAGAAAAATTTACAAATTTTGCAGCTGTACAAGTACCATCTGTTCTATTATTGGTCCATATGTATTTTCCCCTATTTGGTTTGACGCCAATCAACTTCCATTCTGAGATCTTCTACATTCTCCATGAATTGGTCTCTGACGTACATCCCATCCCTCTTTGCTTTTGAGTTTAGAACCAAGTTGAAGTTGCTTGCAGTTTCTCTGTTGACTATTGGAAGCTCTGTCACTGAGTTTTTGATAGTCTCCTGATGGTTCTTTTTTTCATTCCATCTATATGGTGAGTACATGTTGGTGAGCTGGAAAATCTGTCCATTTGCTGTAGCTTCACATTTATAAGTGATTCAGTGTTGGATTAAGAGGGTCCTGTGCAATAGTAAGACTAACATCCCTGTAAGAAATTTGTACACTTTGACTTCTAATCACTACAAAGGTATGCCCATCTAGTTCCATTTCATGTGATAAACTGCTACTGGATTTCGATAAAATTCTAATGCTTTCTTGCTTTTGTTTACTACCTAAGCCTCTTCTGTTTGATGAAAGAACTTTCATTGACTTGATTTTGGTTTGGTTCTTGCACTGAAAGTCTTTGGAATGGTGGACCGAGTTCTCATCCCTTTGATTTTAGCTTATTCTTCTTTCCTGATGACTTTTAAGTTTTTTGGGCTTTCAAGTTCACATGTTTGGAGGATCTTCCTGATCTAAAGGGGGTTGGGAAGCATTCCTGGTTTTGGAGGTCATTCTGGGAGATCTTGAGTTCACATGTGCCAGAACAATATTCCCTATGGCTTTCGAAAAACAATTCTTGGGGTGGCAACAATGTTTTTGTTAGCTCTTCTTGATCCTTCTTCTGCCTATTCCCCTGCAGTGGCTCTGGATCTTCCTGATTAACAGTCATCATACCTTTTGGGTCCAATGGAATTTCACCTTCCTCTCTAACATAGTATTGATGTTGTTGTGGTTGCAAAGAATGGTTCTCCCTACTTACGGTTGTAGATGATCCTAAAATGCTGAATTTTTCTAAATCTGACCCCATGAGTTTGCCACTGATGCTTTTTGAGGAGCATTTGGTCTAGGCCTGTGTTTTATTCTATTGGATACTATGTTCCACTGTTCCTTGGGCTTTTCTGGCTGTTTCTCCTGTTCTTGCATTGGTTGTTCTGGATTCTTCTTGTAGTCCTCACCAAAGTGACCATATTCATCTCTAAACATTACATTTAAAGGGGATCTGTTAATAGTTGAGCTTCTAAATGTGTTGAAATTTACCTAGGAGTTGTTCCCCTAAGTGACTTTTGCCTAAGTCACTAGGAAAAGGGTTTTTTTAAGTCACTTGGACTTTATATTAATGACTTGAGATAAGCATTAATTGCACTTTAGGGAAAAAGTGCACTTTAAGTGAAATATTTAAAAAGTGAGTGAAATTAATTATTTTGTGGAGAAAAGTAATTTTAATCACAACCATTCATCTAGACTAATCTGAGCCCTAGGATTAGATGTCTTTTCATTCACGCTAATTTTTTCTCCAAAAGGGAAAGTTTCCAAGCGAAGAGGCACTTTTGCATTTTGAGAGAGAAGGAGAGCCATTTTCTGAGAAAGAGGAGAAAATACCAGCAACAACAATTTTTTCTCTTGGCACGCATTTCGAGGAAAAGACAACAACAAGAGAGGGCATGCAAATCGAGGAAAGGACATCAGCATTTATTGCTGGTTCGTATGGTACGGTTTCAGTACAATAGGCATGCCTTTCGAGGTAGATTTTTGGGCACGATTTTCGAGATATATACATATATATGGGCACGGATTTCAAGGTTCGTACAGACAGTCCGTACAACGGCACAAAAATCGAGGTAGAAAACAATTTTTTTTTGAGTTTGCATTTTTCTGTTTGGCACGAAAAACAAGGTAGAAAATTTTCATCCGGTTGAGATAAGTTGGTCTGAAAAATTTTCTGAGTATTGCTGTAATTTATTTTCCTGAAAATAAAAATTTCTCTCTCACAGGTTTTCCCCGGAGGTTGGGATTTTTCCTAGGTCATTGAACCAAAAATATCGTGTCTGAAATTTCATGGTTGAATGTGTTTATTTGCTGTTAGTGAAAATGTTGTAGAAGCTTTTCTTGTGTTTCCGTCCTATGTTGTTTATGAGAAAAATCTAATTTGTAGCAGTAAAACAAATTGGGTTGGGCATTAAACAATGTTTAAAACGGAGTTGGAAACTAGGTTGGGAAAGTGCTGAAAAATCTACATGGTATCAGAGCTTTGTTAAAAAGAGGGCAGATTTATGCACAGTGAAAAGTTTCAGACTTCAGTGATTTCTTTTGTCAGTGGCCAACACCTTGTTGAAACTTGAACTTTGCAGAGATAATGGCAACTGGACTTGGGATGGAGGATAGGCTTGACGAGGTTGGGGATTTTGTCCCATGGAAAGCTAAGATAGTGCTGATATTGGAGGAGAATGAGTTGTGGGATGAGGTGGTTCATAACGCTACAACAGTTCCTATTGTTGTTCCCCCTTTGACCGATGCGGCAACACTTACCGTCTTCAACATGAAGGACATAAAAGCTAGAAGAATAATCCTAGATGCAGTTATAGACCATGTGATTCTTCACATCTCGAGTAAGACCTGTGTATATCAGATGTGGGATGCTTTGACCATCTTGTTTCAAAGCTCAAACGAGAATAGGAAGATGGTTTTGAGGGAGAAGTTGAAAAGTATCAAGATGGCCAAAGGGGAGGTTGTGATATCTTACCTTACTAGGATCTCTTAGGTGAGAGATGAGCTTGTAGCAGCAGGGGAGGTTGTTCCTAATGCAGAGCTAGTGCGGACAACTATGAATGGGGTTTGAAAGCCTTGGGCTGTGTTTGTGGAGGCTTTGGTAGCTAGGGAGAACTTGCGTACATGGGATAGGATATGTGATGATTTTGTTCAGGAGGAGACTTGGAGGGGTCTTGTGCAGGGTAGTGCTTTTACTAGTAGGGAGGATGACGAGAATGTGGCTTTGACAGCAAAAGGGAAGAAGAAGTTCAAAAAGGGTGGGGCCAAGCAGTAGGATGGGCAGAAGAAGGACTTGAGCACTGTGAAGTGCTTTGCTTGTAAGAAGATGGGGCACTATGCTAGGCAGTGTCCACAGAAGAAGAAGAAGAAGCAGTAGCAGACAACAGCTTCGATAGAGATTGAGGGTTTTACAGCGAGATTTGAGAGAGAGTTTTCTCTTTGCACTGGACATGTTGATAGAGAGAGAGCATCCATCATCACCGGTGCGGATGTTGATAGTGAGAGGGAGTATTCCTTGTTGACAGGTCATTCTTTGAGTGCATCCACCACTAGCACGTGGTATATTGATAGTGGAGCTTTGAGCCATATGACAGGTGCTCTAGAGATGTTCTCCAAGCTTTCACAGTCAGAGATTGATGTGGAGGTAGTGTTGGGGGATGACACAGTTGTCAGGGAAGTTGGGCGTGGGACCATTACCTTTCAGAGGGAGTCCATGAGTCCCATGACTTTGAGAGATGTACTATATGTACCTGGGCTGAAGAAGAACTTGATCTCAGTTTCCATGATCGAGGGTTGGGGTGTCCTTCTTAGATGGACATGTGCGTGTGTTTCCCAAGAGTGCAGGACCATCTGCTTCCTACACCATTGGAGTCAGATGTGGGAAACTGTACAAGCTCTTGTTTCAGCCTCAGCATGCTTTGGCACATATTAGCGACAATGAGATTTGTGAGCTGTGGCATAGGAGGATGGCTCACTTTCATCATCCAACTTTGAGGTTGTTGAGATATATGGTTACAGGTTTGCCAGAGTTCAGCACAGAGCATAGTGATGTTTGCAGGGGGTGTGCTTTGGGGAAGTACACCAAGATTGTTTTCACGAGTAGTGACAACAGGTCAGCAGGAGTTCTTGACTTGATACATTATGACTTGTGTGGTCCCATGTTAGTTGTTTCTCTGAGAGGATAGGTGTATTATGTGACATTCATCGATGACCATTCCAGGAAGACCTGGATTTACTTCCTAAAGAGCAAGAAATCTGAGGAGATCTTGCAGAGGTTCCAAGAGTTCAAAGCTCTTGTGGAGAACCAGACAGGGAGGAAGATTCAGGCACTTAGATCAGATGACGGGGGTGAGTATACCTCCAAGGAGTTTGATGAGTTTTGCAGACAGGAGGGCATTAGGAGGCAATTGACAGTACCATACACTCCAGAGCAGAATGGAGTGGCAAAAAGGAAGAACAGATTTATTGTTGGAGCAACTAGAGCTATGTTACATGATCAGTCACTTCATTTCCTCCTTTGGGCAGAGGCATGCAATACAATTGTTTATCTTCAGAACAGGAGTCCACATCGTGCCGTGGGGAACAAGACACCTGAGGAGAGTTTCACAGGCAAGAAGCCTGAGGTGAGTCATTGTAGGATATTTGGTTACCTGACTTACTCACATGTCCCTTCTGAGAAGAGGACAAAGTTTGAGCCTACAGTAGAGAGAGACATTTTTGTGGGGTATGATGAGACTTCGAAGGCCTTCTGCATTTATCTTCCTTCTAAGAGGAATGTGGTTGTGAGGAGGGAAGTGAGATTTGAGGAGGAGCGGGCCTTCAAGAAGTCTAGAGAGTCAGAGTAGGGAGAGCAACAGGTTCCCACACCTCAGGTAGTTTCACAGGTACCTTCAGTGCAACAGACAGGTTCACAGGTTTTCGGGGTTATTGGACCACACAGTATAGGCACAGGTTCTCCAGTTTCAGTGGTTTAGCCAGCAGGATCTTCGGGGACAGGTTTTGGGTCTCAGGTTACAGGTTCACCGTACATAGCTTCAGGATCACAAGGTTCACCAGTTGTTGGCACTCTAGCTTCTGGTTCACTGGTTACCGGGGTTTCTACCTAAGGTAGTTCATCAGAGGAGGACAAACCAGCGTGGGAGCAGTCTTCAGGGAAGAAGCCTAAATGGCTTCGGGACACCTTGAAGGAAGCACAAGAGTTTGGGACTCCCAGGGAGTTAGTGAGGGCTATTCAGATGCCAGACAGATTGGGTATGGCATTAGTGGCTAGTCTTCGTGATTCAAAGCCTTCTACTTTTGAGGAGGCCTCTCAGCATCATGTTTGGAGAGATGCCATGATGGAAGAGTACCATTCCATCATGAAGAACGATGTTTGGGAGATAGTTCCGAGACCTGAGGAAAAGTCAGTGGTGATTTCTCATTGGCTTTACAAGCTAAAACATGCTGCAGATGGTAGTGCGGAGAAGTACAAGGCTCGGTTTATGGCGTAGGGGTTCTCACAGGTTGAGGGAGTTGATTATGATGAGACCTTTACATCGGTTGCTTGTTATACTTCTATCAAGGCTTTGATTTCCATTACTGCAGAAATGGGTTGGAAAATCCATCAGATGGATGTGAAGACCGCATTTCTCAATGGAATCATACAGGAGGAGGTTTATGTTGAGCAGCCTCAGGGCTTTGAGATTCATGGGAAAGAGTCATGTTTGCAGGCTAAAGAAAGACTTGTATGGGTTGAAGCAAGCTCCTAGAGCTTGGTACTCCAGGATTGACTCTTGCTTGCAGCAGATGGGTTTTCAGAAAAGTGAAGCAGATCCGAATCTCTATTTCATCATGGTTGGAGATGATTCGCTTATTCTTCTGTTGTATGTGGACGACTTATTTATCACAGGAGGAGACAGACCTATTGCAGCTTGCAAGAAAGATCTTGCTTCAGAGTACGAGATGGCGGACATTGGGTTGATGCACTATTTTTTGGGATTGGAGGTTTGGCAGGAGCCTGGACATATTTTCCTGGGACAGGGAAAGTATGCAGTTGATATTCTGAGGAGATTTTGGATGAGGATTGCAGGCTGATGTCTACACCGATGGTCACCAACTGGAAGAAGCTTCATGCTTCTAAGGGAGAGTTGGTGGATCCTGTTACCCCCTGTTCATGACAGGGTGTGATAGAGGTGTCCACAAAGAACAAAAAGGAAACCGAATTTGAGTTTTAAAGCTTCACAGGCGAATAGGATGCCAACCTCCAGCAATATGTAAAAGAAGTCCAGGAAGCTCGGGCACTTGCTAGGGAGGAGACTGCCACGTGTAAAGCTGCAAAAGAGGTTATAAAAGCTTTGACCATTCAGCTGAGGATATGGCTGAAAAGCTTCCAGTGAAAATACAAACAGGCAATGTGGGTACAACCCTTTAACCACGTCTTAGTGCTGTGAATGAACTGCTATCACCAACAAGTTTTGGTCTTGTGGAAATTCTAGAAGTAGAAGATATAAAGTTCTATGACCAAATTTGTTTTTGGTTTAACCACCACCACTTGGGTGCCTAAGGATGTACGCGTAGATGGTTCCTGCAGTCCACCTCTCACACATCATACACCAGCGAGAGCTCCAGGAAGAGCTTTAGCCTTTCTCTTATCATAATGCAACCAGGTTAATGGATGATATGCAGATAACAGGTTGCAAAGCTAGAGAAAACAATGGTATATTACCTAAAGCAGAAAATGGGCATCATCCATGTGTTGAATGGGTAGAGCAATATGAACCTGGTGTGTACATAACGTTCGTGGCTTTGGCTGGTGGTGGAAAGGATCTGAAGCATGTGAGGTTCACCTGAAAGCGTTTCAGTGAAAGACAAGCAGAGCATTGGTGGACTGAGAACCGCTTGCGAGTCTATGAAAAATATGATATGCAAGGGATGGCACGGGCAACTACAGGGGTTTCCGTATAAATTAAGAGATCATACGACACTTCAAAAGTTCCTTACTGCTTCCTGAGATAATACACTTGCAGTCGATCCTTAAGTGGGCCAGTTGATTTCTTTAATCTCCACTATGGTGGAATGAGGGGACATCACAACATATGAAATTGTGGCATTTTGAAGCATGTTGAGCAGGGCCGAGAGTCAAGGTTACCGTGGAATGAGTAATGATCAAAATCGGCTACTTAGGAAGGTGCCATGATTTGCTAAATCCGTCAAACATTATCAGAGATTGCGCCAAGTTTTATCAGAGATTAGAGTTCAAGTTTTATTAGAGATCGCGGGCTCCCTGGCAGCGTCATAGAATCACCACACCAAAAATTGGCGACACCTTCAGATGGGATATGATGCCTCTTGGGTTACTGATTGGTAAAATCTGTAAACAATTACATTGCCACTGAGTTGCTACGAAGAGGAGTCATTGACAACCGAATACAAATGAAACATCCACATCTGGTGAAGTCCATCTAGCGGAAGCACCAACACAGATTTTAATTTGATTGCTCTAGGCAGACGCAAGAGATATTTTTGGCAAGATTTGTGGATAAACTAATCGATCGGTGGTAGAGCATATTGACGTTTTTTCCTTTGGCAACTGATTTCAAAAGTATCTTCACACTCCAATTTGGACTGTTTGTGGTAACGTGGCAGCCGACAATGAGTCATCATGAGCTGATGGATTGTTTTCCTGTTTGGTATTGTGTTTAGTTATATGGCATTTCAACAAGTTTCAGTTAAATAGGGCGTTCAGATTGCTCCCCCTATCATTTCTTCGAAAGCCAGTTGGCGCGTGTACTGCTTAGCTTCCAGTTACATGTGATCGGTTTCAAATGTTTTGATTATGTGGTAGTTGGAGTTTCCCTTCATCCGATGACAATCTTTGCTAAGGCTAAAAGCCACATGTTGATTCACGCTTTGACTGTCGATATCATATTGTGGAATTTGGATGACTCAACCTTTTTTTTAGGATTTTTTTTTTGAGTTGGAACCACTAATCATGGAGGTGTTCCATTTAATAATGTAATAGTTCTCTTAGGTACGCGTTGGAGAGAAAAGTGGGTTTTCATCCACTTTTTCCCTTTTTATTATTATTATTGTATTGCCTTAGTTTTATTTTAAAAGGAGAATTACTTTTTTGGTCTATAAAAAAGGATTGGCCTTCTCAATTGTAGGCGATGGAAAAAATTGGGAGGAATTTTCCCCAGACTTAATAGAAAAATATCTTCTTGGGTTTTATGTTTGTTCAGTCGAGTACCCTCTATGGTGTGTGGCATTAACTCGTGTTATTGAGCGTTAGTTGCTAGCTACTTTTCCTCTCTATGTTTGCGTCGGGGACCATAAACAGATGCTCTGATCCTATTGGAAGGCAGAAATCCTAGCAGTTGCTAGCCTTTCCCCTTTGTGAGCGTGCATGCACGGGTTCGATGCTTACACTTTATCAAGTTTGATGGTGTAGCATCTCTTTTGTTTGCATAGCACATCCTCTGCTTTTAGGAAGAAGAAGATCTAGTAGCTGCCCCTCTGACACAAGGCCCTCGTGGGTTCTCCCTTGACTCCATTTTTCCCTTTAGGTATACCGACACTGGTCCATTAGTGGGGTTTGATCTTTCCCTCCTTTCGTCAACCATTCAAATACTCCTATGTTACAACCATTTCACTAAGGCAACCTCTTCCAATCACCCTGTTCACAACTGTTTCTTGACTTAGCGATCTTAACACCAGGGATGCTCCCCTTGAGTTGGAGAAGAGTCATCCTGAAGCGAGGAAGAGAGGAGCGAGGTGACAGTGGCTGCTCTTTTCGCAGTTGCCATCGGGCCGGTGTGCCTAATTTGGGTTTTGACACACGCACGTTGGTCAGGAGTGGCAACAGAA
The DNA here is from genome assembly GCA_001517045.1 of Pseudotsuga menziesii. Lineage (NCBI taxonomy): Eukaryota > Viridiplantae > Streptophyta > Pinopsida > Pinales > Pinaceae > Pseudotsuga > Pseudotsuga menziesii. The sequence goes on along the minus strand of LPNX011169370.1, from coordinate 548,006 downwards.
CCTACACTATATCGTCAGCTCATTGGTTCTTTGATGTATTTGGTTAACTCTAGACCAGATTTGTGTTTTGCGGTGAACACTCTCAGTCAGTTCATGGTGGAGCCTAGGAGGGTGCACTAGGTAGCCGCAAAGCATGTGTTGAGATACCTCTTAGGGACAGTGGAGTATGGTCTGGACTACAGGAGATCGGATGGGATCAGATTGATTGGCTTCACAGATTCAGATTGGGAAGGTAGTGTTGTAGACTGGAAGAGCACTTCCGGATGTTGTTTCAGTTTGGGCTCGACAGCAATGTCATGGTTTAGTCGAAAGCAAAAGTCTGTTGCTTTGAGTTCTGCAGAGGCCGAGTATATGGCAGCTAGTCAGGCCAGTTGTGAGGTGATGTCGCTTCGCAAGCTATTGGTTGATTTATTTGATCAGGAGCTGAGGCCTACGTTGATTTACTGTGACAATCAGAGTTGCATCCAACTCTCTGAGAATCCAGTATTTCATGACCGGCCAAAGCATATTGAGATTAGGTATCATTTCATTTGAGATTATGTTCAGAAAGGAGCAGTGACATTGCAGTACATTTCCACTGATGAGCAGGTTGCAGATATCCTGACAAAGTCTCTTGGAAGAGGCAAGTTTATTCACTTCAGAGACAAGTTGGGTGTGGTGAAGAACAACTTCCTCGGTAAGAGGGAGTGTTGAAATTTACCTAGAAGTTGTTCCCCTAAGTGACTTTTGCCTAAGTCACTAGGAAAAGGGGTTTTTTAAGTCACTTGGACTTTATATTAATGACTTGAGATGAGCATTAATTGCACTTTAGGGAAAAAGTGCACTTTAAGTGAAATATTTAAAAAGTGAGTGAAATTAATTATTTTGTGGAGAAAAGTGATTTTAATCACAACCATTCATCTAGACTAATCTGAGCCTTAGGATTAAATGACTTTTCATTCACTTGAATTTTTTCACCAAAAGGGAAAGTTTACAAGTGAAGAGGCACTTTTGCATTTTGAGAGAGGAGGAGAGCCATTTTCTGAGAAAGAGGAGAAAAGACCAGCAGCAATAATTTTTTCTCTTGGCACACATTTCGAGGAAAGGACAGCAGCATTTATTGCTGGTCTGTATAGTCTGTACGGTACGGTTTTAGTACAGCAGGCATGATTTTCGAGACAGATTTTTGGGCACAATTTTCGAGATTTTTTTTCTTGGGCACGGATTTCGAGGTCCATACAGACAGTCTGTACTGTCAGTCCATACAGTCTGTACAGCGGCATGGAAATTGAGGTAGAAAACATAAAATTTCTGAGTTTGCATTTTTCTGTTTGGCACGGAAAATGAGGCAGAAATTTTTTTCCCAGTTGAGATAAGTTGGTCTGAAATTTTTTTTGAGTATTGCTGTAATTTATTTTCCTGAAAATAAAAATTTCTCTCACAGGTTTTCCCTGGAGGTTGGGGTTTTTCCTGTGTCATTGGACCAAAAATATCGTGTCTGAAATTTCATGGTTGAATGTGTTTATTTGCTGTTAGTGAAAATGTTGTAGAAGCTTTTCTTGTGTTTCCGTCCTATGTTGTTTATGAGAAAAATCTAATTTGCAGCAGTAAAACAATTTGGGTTGGGCATTAAACAATGTTTTAAAACGGAGTTGGAAACCAGGTTGGGAAAGTGCTGAAAAATCTTCAAAATGTGTGACAAGCCATCCAGCTTGTGCTCAAGTGCCTTGGGGAGGCCTTTCTTCAAATCTATCACCACACATATTCTTGCATACATATAGATTTCAAATTGTGTTTTGGATCACTCAAGATATCTCTCCAATTTTGGTTCAGATCTATCGGTTCATTTTTTCAGGATTACATTTCTCTCTAAGTTGTTGGGGAACTTATGAAGTTGCCATGTTTCATATTTCAGCGAGGCACTCTCCCTAGTAATTGTTGCAGTTCATGTTAACTATGGAGCTAAAAAATACTATCGTTCATTGGAATAACCACCATCCTCAGACATGTTATGTTTTTATGTTCATGTTTGGTGCTGCATGAGTCTCTTAAAATTTTAAATTTACAAAATAAATTTTTTCAATGAAATGTGCATCACTGGAAACCCTCTGAGCACTTCCCTTTATTTTGAGGATGGTACCCAGGGCAAATTGTTCAGTTGCAGTTTTGGCAACCTAACCCTGTGGGGACACCAAGTGAGGCCCCCACAATATTCACATAGGCGGCCAGCCTGGGAACTTGATCCCATGACCTACTGCTTGCGATTTAAAGCATTCAACCACTCGAGCTAACCCAGTGGGCTATTTACGAATATTAATTTATTTTCTTATGTGCTGATAAATGTAATGCCAAGAATGTCAGTTATAACATACAATTAAGTTATCTCATAGGGAAGGAAATATGATTATTTGGCTAATGTGCATCCAATGGCTTTTGATTTTCATTAGCAATTTAGCCCATTAGCTGAATTTTGAGACTCGTCTATGAGTTTACCATGCAGGATTGCTGCATGAAATGCTCCGATCGACAAGGAAAGGTGGATCAAAGCCAGATTGGAAGGTAGCAAGTTTGCCCTCTCTTCTTCTTTGTATTTTAAAAAATTTCTACTCTCTAACATAGATCCCATTTTCTATCAGTTCAATGACCTGTAGATTATTTGTAGTTGGGAATTGCTTATGTCCAATACTTAAGTCTTTTCAGTTTTTAAATTTCAGATTCATTTATTGTGGATGCAGCAATACTTTTAGATACCGGATTAGTCTTCAAGGAACTGAAATGGACACCATTTCTCGTCAAATGTGCCGTCTCTTTTCTAAAATTTCTAGTAGATTCTAGACATTGCTGATGTCAAATGTCTTATGGTTATTAAGTTTTCATTTGGGTATTCAATTGAGTCAGTTTTTTATTCTAAGTCAGACTTTTGGTAAAGCAAGGGATTTTTTCCTCTAAACCATGCAGACAAACACTGAGTGGGAGTCTTTAAAGCTAATTGATTGCCTATGTCCAATTCTTAAGTCTTTAAATTCCAATCCTTCTGTTTTTAAATTCCAGATTCTTTTATTGTGGATGGAGCGATACTTTTAGTCTTTAGATACCAGATTATTCTTCAAGGAACTGAAATGGACACCCTTTCTCTTCAAATGTAGTTTCTTTTTTAAAACGTCTAGTAGATTCTAGACATTGCTGGTGTCAAATGTCTTATGTCTATTATGTTGTGATTGGGTATTCAATTGAGTCAGTTTTTGATTCCAAGTAAGACTGTTGGAAAAACAAGGATTTTTTTCTCTAAACTAAGAAGTGGGAGTCTTTAGAGCTAAGTGATTTTTTTTCTCTGAGAAAGTGAATAAAAATGTTGTATTCCCAACAAATTATGGTAATGCATAATTTTCTCGACATTGCTTAGGTCAAAGAATGAATGTTGATATCATGGACATTGTTATCCCCGTTAAGGTATTGAGTATTACTATAATATTATCGACAACAATATTGGAGAAGGGTGCTGTATTTTTTTTGTAAGCTAGTACCCACGGAGGATTTGAACTTGTGACCTTCCATTTACAACTTCTCATCTCAATTACTCATTACCAATTGGTCTAACCTCCATGGGCTTGGAGAAGGGTGCTGTTAACTTGTACTCACAAAATCATTAATTTTCTCATTCAAAGATTTTGTCAAAAACTTGGCATAAACAATGATTTCAGTCTTAATAAGTTCCAATATTAAATGCAACTCTCATGCACAAATTCCAAAGTAACTAGAAAGCTGAAACACATGCCAAGTTTATTTTGCAGTGTAAAACAAATAACAGGGACAGCATTTAAACATTCAGATTTGACACAAGTATTTGGTCAACTGACCCTGGAAAAATCCTAAAGGGAAAACCAGTCTGGAAGAGAGATTTTATCAATGAGCGACTCAGAAATTTAATACAACTACACAACTTCAATCAACATTAAAAACTTTGACTTCTCGTTTCCCACATCTTGGAAATCATGCCAACTGAATGCTCCTGTGAAGTGCGACCTGTGTACACTGTGCATTAAATTCTGCCTTCAAAACAGTGCCAAAACCTCGTTTTCTGTGCTCAGCAATCTCTGCTATCTCTGCACAGCCTGTACAGATATTTCTCTCGACATTTAATACCTCAAAAACTGTGCTGAGTCACCTTGATTTCTGTGCCTGTAAGTTACTGTACGGACTGCAAAATCTGAACTGTACAGTTGGTCTTTCTTTCTCTCTGTACAGACCTATCAGCACCTAGAACTGTGTTGGTTTGTGTGCATACAAGTTTTGCTTCAGATTTGTCTTGGAAATTTCATCCTCTCAATCTGATATCAGAAACTTGCTTATCTTCTCTCTCTCTCTTTTTTCACATTTCAATGATCTCATGAATGCTTTCCCTCTTGTGTAAATGATCATGTGTATCTCAAGACTCACACACTACAATCTAAGTCACCTGGTTCGAGTTCGTGTTCGAATTCGGCGACCTTGAAATTCGGCAAAAAATCGGCACTAAAAATTTTGGCGATAAAAATCGGCATAAAATTCGGCATTAAGTTCGAATGACTAAAATATATGGAAATTAAAAAATATATGAAAATTTTCAATAAAATTCGTTATGCTCACTAAACTATGACTGGGAGTGATGGCTGGGACAGACTGATAGTGGACTGGGATGATGGCCGAGGTCTGATGTGATTAGTGAGGCTGTGAGGCACGCTGCACAGTAGCACGCAGACAGTAGACCTGTCGGGACTCGGAGATGGAGACTGGAGTTCACAACTTCACTCTGCACAGTAGCACGCAGAAAGTAGACCCGTCGGAGATGGAGTTCACTCTGCACAGTAGAGCTTGCGGCCTTGCCGTGACCCGTCGGAGATGGAGTTCATGCTGCACAGTTCACCTTCAACATCACGCGCCGGAGATGGAGTTCAACTTCACGCAGAGTTCATGCACGGAGGTATGCGGGTGGAGGTTAGGTTAGTCAACGAATTTGCACTTTTTTTTAACTAAATTCGCTGAATTTCTGGCGAATTTAATCGTATTTGAAATCGCCGAACCAAAAAAATCGAAAACACGTTTCTAATCGGCGAATCTGAACGATTAAAATCGGCTTGGGTAAAAAAACAGCGATTTTTGAACTTCAAGTCGAAAAATCGCTGAACACGGTGACTTAGACTACAATACCCTCTCTCTAGAAAAATATATTTTATATTTGCACATTCAATGACCTAACCCTAACTTCCAAAACTACTTTTTATCTAATGAATGAGATTCACTCTCATCATTAACGGTTAGGATTTGACTTCTCCTTATTTACATTTAAGTCATTAAAATGATATAAAAATTCACTTTTACACTTTCATAATATAAAGTCACATTATAATTATAAAGTCACTTTTACTTTATGACATAAAATCGCTTTATTCCATAAAGTCACTTTTATAGAGAGACATATTTAATGTCACTTTCATACCAGGCATTGTCGTATGAAAGGTCATCCCGAGCTATCATTTTCAACACTCCCTCTTAGCTAGGGAGGTCCTTTTGGCATGTCCACCACCAGGATTATTTTCCAGCCTCACGCTATCAGCTGTAGAAACTTCCTTTGGCTTTGGAAGCTGTCCCTACTGATCCTATACCCCAAACTGAAAACCTGGGCCTACCTCTGGTGCTTCGAGATATCTCATCCTGCTCTTGAGCACCCTCTAGCTGTGTCGCCTTGAACAAGCTCAACCTTCTGCTATTACTGGAATGAGCTTCGCTCTCTTCTCTCTGAACTGATGACTGACTACCTTGCGCCACTTCAATCCTCGGAGCATCTTGCTCTCCATCTATCTCAGGCTCAGAACCTGTTATCCACCCAGATCCTTCCACCATAGGCTGTTCTCGCAATATGTACATCCTGCCTCTCCGTTCACCAAGCAGCACTTCTTCAATCGGATGCACTCCCAATGAATATATGAATACATGTCTATTTTTGAACAAGTCTGCATATCCATCGTTTTCCAAGGCTGACAGTGAGAGTTTGTTAACCCTCAGCTCTGGAACAAAAAGAACCCCATTCAACTCTAGGAGTTCTCCAAACTTGAGTTGGAACTTGACTCGACCAACTCCTTTTATTGCACGAACTGTGCCTGCTCCACACCACACTCTACACAATGACCTGGACCAGTCTCAAAAATGTTGAGGAATACATCCCATATTTCTGTCAGGTACTGAGAAGCACCACTGTCAGTCATCCATGTTATTGCAACCTCATTCATTGTTGTCACTGCTTAAGGCCATCTTTCACTGATAGTCTGACGGGCAACCCTCACTGCTGCCTTCTACCCTTTTGATTTTTCCAGCTACCAAAATCCTCTTGCACCCACTGCAAGATCACTGTGTCAATCCATTTGCTATCTCAGCAAGTTTAATGTGTTCGCTGTCCTTTCAGAGCACCCGCTCTGATACCATGTTAACTTTTACTCACAAAATCATTGAATTTCTCATTTATAGATTTCGTCAAATACTTGGCATAAACAATGATTTCAGTCTTAAAAAGTTACAATTTTAAATAAAACTCTCATTGACAAATTCCAAAGTAACTAGAAAGCTGAAACACATGTCCCAAGTTTATTTTGTAGCGGAAAACAAATAACAGGGACAACATTTAAACATTCAGATTTGACACAAGTATTTGATCAAATGACCCTGGAAAAACCCCCAAGGGGAAAAGTTAAAACCAACCCGGAAGAGAAATTTTATAAATGAGCAACTCAGAAATTTAATACAAGTACACAACTTCTTTAATCAACATTAAAAACTTTGACTTATCTCATTTCTGACATCTTGGAAATCGTGCCAACTGAATGGTGCTGTGAAGTGCGACCTGTGTACAGACTGCATTAAATTCTGCCCTCAAAACAGTGCCAAAACCTTGTTCTCTGTGCCCAGCAATCTCTGCTATCTTTGTACAGCCTGTACAGACATTTCTTTCAGCATATAATGCCTCAGAAACCATGCGTTGAGTCACCTTGATTTCTGTGCCTGTAAGTTACTGTATGGACTGCAAAATCTGAACTGAACAGTCGGTCTTTCTCTCTCTGTACAGACCTATTAGCACTTAGAACTGTCTTGGTTTGTTTGCATACAAGTTTTGCTTCAGATTTGTCTTGGAAATCTCGTTCTTTTAATCTGCTATCAGAAACTTGCTTGTCTTCTCTCTCTCTCTCTCTCTCTTCACATTCAATGATCTCATGAATGCTCTCCCTCTTGTGTATCTCACACAATGATCATATTTATCTCACACACTACAATGCCTTTTCTCTACAAAAATATATTTTATATTTGCACATTCAATGATCTAACCCTAACCTCCAAAACTACTTTTGATCTAATGAATGAAATTCTCTCTCATCATTAATGGTTAGGATTCAACTTCTCATTAAATACATTTAAGTCATTAAAATAATATAAAATATCACATTTACACTTTTTAATACAAAGTCACTTTTACTCTATGACATAAAATCACTTTATTCCATAAAGTCACTTTTCTAGAGAGATATATAATGAATGAGATTCACTCTTGGGACTCGTCATTAGCGGTTAGGATTTAGCTTCTCATTAAATTCAATTAAGTCATTGAAATAATATAAAATGTCACTTTTACACTTTATAATATAAAGTCACATTATAATTATAAACTCACTTTTACTTTATGACATAAAATCACTTTATTTCATAAAGTAACTTTTATAGAGAGATATATTTAATGTCCCTTTCATAATAGACATCATCATATCAGAGGACATCCTGAGCTATTATTTTCAACAGGTGCTAGTACTTCAAATTACAAAAGCAGACCACTAAAAGTGGCTGATAAGCTAAGTTGCATGTAACGTGGAAATAGGTAGGGGTTTCCTAAATGGGTACATTGTGGGAACGCGTGTCCCTAAAAGTTTGGAAACACAGACTAAAAAAGTAGTTTTTTTTAAATAGTATATTATTTTCCAAAGTTGAATAGAATGGTCAAGAAAATTATAATGATTTTACATTTAATTCGTCATTGTTTTCTTGTTGTTAGGCATTTGTAGTTCTTTTGTGGGCCTGAACATGCCATGTTTGGGCTGAAACATGTTGTTTGGGCCAGTGAATTGCCAGAATTGCACCCATGCAATTTTTGTGCTAACTTTCAGACTTGTTCATTAGGCTAGTTCACTGGGTGCAATTCTTCACAGTATTGTTGGTATAGCAGTTCCAGATAATTCGTTTCAGAGACATTTCTGAAAATACATCATATATTAACATAAAAGTATTTATAGAGGGAAATGAAAAAGCAGAAGGCTATATACAATGATTATATCCTCTTCCTTAACGTTACTAGAGCAGAAATAAAATCAGAATAGGATATAACTAGTGTTACACAGGGGCTCGCCCCCCAAGGTCGGGGATGCGCCCCCCTCGCTCCCTGCGCTCCGGGGGCTCAGGGGCTTCTGGGGAAACGTTTCCCAGCGTCCCCAAAATTAGGAAACTCTCGTAAACGCACAAGGCGGCATGTCCCCTGTTCTGCAGCATGCTCCGGTGAAGGGGGGCCCCTAGACGCCCCCCCGCCCCCTCTTGAAACTGGGGGGCTTCCAGACGCCCCCTCTTGAAACTGGGGGGCTCCCAGACGCCCCCCCGCCCCCTCCTGAAACTGGGGGGCTTCCAGACGCCCCCTCCTGAAACTGGGGCGCTCCTAGACGCCCCCCCGCCCCCTCCTGAAACTGGGGGGCTTCCAGATGCCCCCTCCTGAAACTGGGGGGCTCCCAGACGCCCCCCCTCCCCGCCCCCCTTTTAGTAGTTTACATGGGATGAATCATTGAACTTTTATTGCTGGGATTTAATAATTTATACTATTATGTTTTATTAAGACTTGGACGCCCCCTCGCCCCCCCTGAATTTCACTAAAATTTGGGGGTGGTCTCGACACGTCCCCAATGTGCGTTTCCCCGCTCCCGCGTCCTAAAGTATATATACAATACATATATAATGACTAAAATTAAAATATATAATATAATATATTTTAACATATATGCATTATAAGTTACTTTAAATTATCTAATAATAATTTTTTAGAATCTCGCTATCCTAGACTATCCCTTTATCTAAACCAAAAATAATAAAACTAAAATAGCAGTGTTAAAAGTTTAAAACCTATGTTCTCTAAACAACATAGTTAAGACTAAAATTCAAATGAACAGTATCGAGTCTCGATGGGAGGTGAAATTTGATGAATACATTGTCGAGAGGGAAGCTCGGGCACCATCACGTGAAGACATAAGTGTGGCTACCAATCATGGCCACCATCACGATATCAAGCCACTAAAATCTACAAAATGACCACATGAATGTAAGTGTGTCGAAGTTAGCAAGTAATTAAGTGGAACTCAGTACATAGTCAAAGTTAACAGGTTGGCTGGAGGGAAAGCACTTGCGTGCGATTGAAGATGCACTAGAAAAACCCACATATGCCAGAAAGATCAACTCGGTCGATCCAGGTCATAACTCGGGCGAGTTGACCGGTTCGCTACCGAACCGACTGTTGAATATTGTAACTTCAAAGGATATTCTAAATGTATTTTACTGATGTAACCCAAGGGAGATGTTATTATTCCTCCGAGGGGGTGTTACTATTGTATTTGGTCATCATAGTGTCATGAGGTAAAGCTTCCATTGTAAATTGAGTCATTAGTACCCTAATGAATAATATAATATACTGTTTTGAGTCTTCCTAGGTGAAGTTGGCATAGACAGTTTAGTGGGGCCGACTTGATTAGGGTAAAAGTCAGTTGGCTTAATGCGTATAAATAGAGGAGCTGTGATTCTTATTTGGACATAGACTCACTCACTTGAGTAGCGCATAGGGGAGAGAGAGAGAGAGAGAGAACAGAAGGAGAACACCTGTTTTTGGGGTTATCTCTTATACATCTTATACAGTGGAAGTTTTGCTAGGTTTTCTTCCCCTTGAGGGTTTCCCAGGATAAATACTGTGTCTATCTTGTGATTGTGTTTCTACCAGTGATTCTGGATATGCTGTTGCTATGATATTTGAATTGAACACTAATGAATCTAGTCTAGCATATGAAATCTTAACATGGTATCAGAGGTAACCTGATTAGAGCAGCTTTCACAAGGTGAAATTCTCTCTCCTCCCTCTTCGGAAGAAATTAGGGTTTTTGCAAAAGTTGGAATTGGAAGATCTGCTTGCATAGGAAGTTACACCTCCCTGGAGCGCATCTATTGAGTCCTAGATCGAGATTTTTGGGTGGTTGAATCTTCGGGAAAGCTAAACCCTAGTTTGGCAGTGAACCAGAAAACTGCAGTGAAATAGAACTAGAAATTTTGCAGTGCTGCAACCTTGCAGGTAGGATTTGAAGGGTGAAGCTTTGGGATCTCCAGAAAGCAGTTGGATCAACCAACTCGCCTCCCTCAAGCGCATCTACTTGTAAGGTCAGCGTTTGATTTTGAGAATTTTCAATTTTTAGTGACCTACTCGATAGGATGGCCCCAAGCACTAAGCTTGAGGACAAATTCGAAGGCATAGAAAACTTCCTAGCTTGGAAGTACAGGATTGGTCTCATTCTCAGAGAGAATGGTCTTGAGAAGTACATCAAGAATGAAGTTGTAGAACCAACAGAAGTTGAAGCTAAGGAGAAGCATGAACAAGACCTAGTCAAGGAAATGAGGATCATTGCTGACTCCATTAAGGATCACTTGATCCCACAAGTGTCATCTGAGAAGACACCTAAACAGATGTATGATGCTCTTTCCAGAATGTATGAAGGAAGGAACATCAACAGAAAGATGAATCTGAGAGCTCAACTGAAGGGCACCAAAATGAGTAAAGGAGAGTCTATTCAAGATTACTTCACAAGGGTCACTCAATTCAGAGAACAACTAAGTGCTATTGGAGACACCCTTGATGAGGATGACCTAGGTATGACTGCTCTCAATGGTCTCACTAGACCTTGGGACTCATTCATTCAGACTTTGTGTGCCAGAAAAGAAAGCATGAAGTTTGACATAGTATGGGAAGATTGCATACAAGAAGAAGCTAGAGTAGCCAGTAGAGAAGCTCTCCTTAGAGAAGATGATCAGGCTCTAGCCACCCATACTAACCCATACTAAAGGAAGAAAACAATCAAATTTCAAGAAGAGTAATCATAAGCCTTCAAAGAAGAAATTTCAAAAGAAGAAGGATTACTCAAAGTATCAATGTTACAACTGTCATAAGATAGCACATCTTGCTAAAGAATGTCCATCATCAAAGAAGAAGAACAACAACAAGAGACATCATGCTCATCTAGTTGAAGATGAAGATGTAGAGGAAGAAAGGCCTCGAAAGAAAACTAGAGCTGAAGATGTAGAAGAATATGTGTTATTCTCTGCGCTCTCTGGGTCTGTAACACCTGGAGAAGACACATGGCTTATTGATAGTGGTGCCTCAAAGCACATGACAGGGAAAAAGCAAACTTTGTCAAAATTTGAAGAGAAGAACTCTCCCCAGAAGGTATCATTGGGAGATGACTATCAATATCCCATCAAAGGTATTGGTGAATCAAGATACAAGCTTGACTCGAAGCACATAGAAATCCAATATTTTTATATAAGGGTATGGTACAAAAGTGAGCTATCAAGCTCCAGTATGTGAGTACCGATGAGCAAGTTGATGATGTACTGACCAAGCCTCTATCTAGAGTGAAGTTTGAATATTTTCGTGACAAGCTTGGTGTAGTTCGAAAAGACTTTCCTCGCAAGGAGGAACATTGATGGGACTACAAATGATATGGACCTTCTTCAAAAAAGGAGGAACATGTTGAAGCTATGCACTTTCCTCGGAAAGGAAGAATAGGTCGAAGACATGAACCCTCCTCAGACAAAGGGGGAGCAGGTTGATAATATAAAACTTCCCTGGAAAGGTGGAGTAATGATGAGACTGACATCGATGATGGATGACAGTGATCCTCTCTTGAGGATGGCAGGTATAACACTCTGTGCATGAGAGTGGTCCTTACTAGCTAAGGATGGCCCTGCAGATGTTACTCTCGCATGGAGTGTACCCACATTCAGTTGTGGATACCATAGAATAACACTCGCTTGGTAGTGGTCCTAACCTTTGTGGTATGGATGCTCTACGATGAGTCCTCACGAATGACAGGAATGACATTTTGTATGCAGTCGAGATCTGCTCTGCAGACAATAGTCTTGTGTAGAGTATGCCTACATTCATATGTAGATGCCATAGAATAACACTCGCTTAGGAGTGGTCCTAAATTTCGTGGAATGGATGCTCTATGATGAGTCCTCACGGATGTCGTAGTATAACACTCACTTGGGAGTGGTCCTAACCTGTGTGGTATGGATGTTCTACGATGGGCCAACATTTTGTATGTGGTCGAGATCTGCTTTGCAAACAATACTCTTGCTTGGAAGAGTATGCCTACACGTAAGTGTAGAAACCGTAGTATCGAAAGGATCAAAGTGCTGCTACAAAGGATCAAGAAGATCAGAAGGTTGCTGAAGAAGATCGAAGTGCTGCTGCAAAGGATCAAGAAGATCGAAGTGTTGCTGCAAAGGATCAAAAGATCGAAGTGTTGCTACGAAGGATCGAAAGGTCGAAGCGTTGCTGCAAAAGGATCAAGTGATCGTGTGATGCAGAAGATGAAGAGTAACTGATCCAGTTACTGATTATGAAAACTTTCTATGACGTATAGATGACAGATGTATTACCTCGATATACTGTTAAAATATTGTCTCTTTGTTC
>LPNX011169370.1:493562-531309 GCA_001517045.1 Pseudotsuga menziesii | reverse complement strand
ATAATCCGTATCCGGATTAAGTCAGCCTGTATCCAGGTCTAGGGAGGAAGATGTTCCATCTTCAAATAATTAAATGTATAAATGTATAATAATTGAATGTATGATAAAATACAATGGATATGGCATGTCCATCAAATATTGAAGAGACACTTCTCTTCATAAATTATATTTAATATTATTAATTGCTATTGCTAATAGTTATAACTTATTTATCACTATTTTATTGTTGTAACACTTTGACTAGAGCTTCTTGGTTTTCATTTGTTGGAGCGCCATCATCTTCATCTTCAGAAGTACCTTCAAACATAAGGCCCAGGACAAGATCTTGATCAATGGTTTCTTCAAGTAGGCCTTCTGAGGCCCGATCTTCATCATGGATTTCTTTGACAAGGTCTGCTTCATGTCATTCAAGGATCTGATAATCTTTGCTATGTTCTGGAGCCAATAGCATAAACTTGTAGACATGGTCCTCAACATCATCATCATAATCATGAAAAACTCTCCAGAATGTCTTTGGTAGCTCATCTTAATACCCTGGGAAGTTTGATAAATCAAGAGGAGCGAAACACACTTTTGTTTCTGCAGCAGTCGACGGATCAAAATCTTCAAGCTCCAAATCTTAGGAGTCTTCTTTGATTTTTCCATCACGCTCTTCATTGTTAGAAATATATAACTCTGTAGGTCTTCCTTATGATATTTGGGTCTTCCTTATGATTTTTGGGTGTGTTTGTCATGGTGGGGGACTAAGTTGTTGTCCCTAGTCTTTATTTATGTAAAAAGCGAGTTATGTAAATAAAGTGTCTTTTTTATATCATGAATTTTGTGGATAAAATCCTAAAGTGCATTAAGTGCACATTTAATAAATAAAATGTGTTTTTTATTGTTCATTTAATATATACCTTCATATTAGACTAATCTCATCCATTGGATGAGTTAGTTAAAGGTAGTTAGGATTTTTTATGATATAAAGAGCTTATGGGACAAATAGAAGACACACCAAGGTTGAGAGAGAGATCAGATTGAGAGAGAGGGCACAACTCTCAAGAAAAGACAAATGCACAATTGCTAAGGTATCTACAGTCAAAATTTGACAGTCCAACAAGGGCACAAATTTCGAGGTAGTGGCTAAGTATAGGCACGATTTTCAAGGCAGTTTGACAAAGATATTTTTGCTTAGAAATTTGAACCAGTTCGTATTGCTATTGGCACATTTCCTAAGGTAGAAAAGAGTTAAATATGCAGTTGTTATTTTCTTGACAAGTCGTACAAGGAGGTTGTGCACTGGCATGAATTTCAAGACACAATTTCAATTTCTATCTTCTGGTACGTGTGGAACAGTCTGAACAGTTTTCTCTTGTTGGCACGAATTTCAATAAAAGTACAACAGGGTGGAAAGATAAGTCTATCTTTGTATTTTTGGAAATGTAATTTTTGAGTTGTGAAATTCCAATTTGCTCTTGAATCAATAAAATCCAGTGTGGAAGACATTGTGTCGGGGAAAATATCGCCGAGGGTCCGGAACACAACCTATTGGCAACATCGGGGAAAATATCGCCAAATATCAAAACAATTTAAAAAAATGCAAAAATATTTATTATTTTCAAATTTTTAAACATTGATGAGAAAACAGATTTATATGCCAAATAAACACATTGCCACATAGATATGAAAAGAAAACAAATATATATGATATATAAGATGTCTAATTATATATCATGCATCAATACTAAATCAATTCTCGAGTCCCGACTCTTGAGTAGTAATGAGTGTACTGACTCCAGAGCCTCAAAATATCATCAAAATATATAATAAATGTATCTTATCATCATGAGTCAACTAAGATCTACATACTAAGTACGATGAAATAAAATAAAATAAACTAACGATTTCCTCTGCCTCAGTTCTACTTCTTACCATCTCTGTTCTCACTGATGCCCTCACATCTCTCTTCATATTCATAATATGAAGCTAAGTTGCCAGGAAACTTGGGTACGGGTACGGGGTCGCAACTATTTGTAAAAGGGTACTTGGGTACGTCGGGGGTACTGTATATATATATATATGTCATAGTCACATCTTACATGCATATAGATTTTTTCATAAATTATGAATCATGATTCATAATTATAAATTCGATGATTATTTGAATGAACATTCGATTATTTGAACAATGAACATTCAGATTGAAATTTGAAACATAAAATTTGATAAATCATAGACTCGGTAGATATCAATTAGAAGACTGGCAGTTACATAAAATTTAATAAATCATTGTACCAGGCAGCTGTAACAGAGAATCAAACTCAGACATGAAAGTCCACTTGAAATCTTATTTTAAGCACATATTTGTACTGCTGTTACATGCAATAAAAAATTGAAAATTGCCAAATATATTCCTGCGTTGATGTGAGTGTATTTCTCAATATTAAATACATATGTATATTTTTTATGTGCACATTTGGTAGTCAAATTATGTTCCATGAGTGTTGAACACAAAACCATAAAAACATTCATTGTAAATCAATGTAAAATCAATCTATTAGATTTGGACAATATTCAGTGGAATTTGAACAGTGTTGCAAAGTGTTTGACATGAGTCCTGAGCCAGACTCCATACATAGTTAGTAAAACATTAACACAAAACCATAAAAACATTCATTGTAAATCAATGTAAAATCAATCTACTAGATTTGGACAATATTCAATGGAATTTGAACAGTGTTGCAAAGTGTTTGACATAAGTCCTGAGCTAGACTCCATACATAGTTAGCAAAACATTAGTTCAGATTTGGTGGGGGTTCATTACATTTTCCCCAATGAATTGCATTTTATTGAGTCGACCGTACCCCCGGAGTACCCGAACATGGGGTACGAAGTACCCAAACGTGGGGTACGGCGTACCATTTCGCCTATAAGTACCCCTTTTTTATAATAGAGTCTCGGGTACGTGGACACAGTATGGGGTACGACAGGAGACGTACGCTACGAGTACCCAAGTACCCAGTACGGGTACGTGTACCCTACCCCCGGGTACGAGTACCATGGCGACATAGATATGAAGTGATTAATTGGCAATTTGACCAATTTTTGGGGTTGCTTGTTCGCAAATTCCCACTTCATGCCCAGGAATTTGTGCAAGGTGTTATTTCAACCAACTCATACCCCCTGTCATTTCCTTTCCACACAACTTGCAAGTCAAATTTTGCCTATTAAACCCCTCCAAGTGCTCACCATATACCCACATAGAGTCCAAAGCTTTAGGCATTTTGATTTTTCACACAACAATGATTCAACTTGGGGCAAAGAAAAGTAGAAAATGAAATTCATATTCAAGCTTGAACAATGAAGATAGTAGATAGTAAGATGCATTGAAATTTGCTCCTCCCCCCCCAAAAAAAATGTTGCAAATAACAAAATAGTCATAGATTCTGCATAAATGGTAGTAGACCTCTCTTTAAAATTTGGCAAGAGGAGGGAACATTGATGAGAACCCTAAACCTATAAAAAATTTACCAAAAAAAAAAGATGAGCAAATGGTTACATGATAATATGCATACCTGCAAATTGGGAAATCATTGATGGGAATTAATCTCGAAGCCACAATAACTTGGTGATTGTTGATGGAAACACAATGAATCTATTCCTTGGCTCCAAGAAAAATGATAACAAGGTCCTTTTCTCTCCAAACCCCTCAACTAGCAAACAAAATGACCAAAAAAAAAGTAAAAAAAAACGGATTATATACCAGATGTCTGCAGCCTCAACAAATTTTTTTGTCGACTCGCGATGTTTTCCCTAAAAATCGACAAAAATTGAGATTTTTTCAGAAGTCACGATATTTTGTAAAAAACGTGATTTTTTATCAGCAATATATCATTTTGCCTTGGAAATCGCGATATATTGTAGACAACACGATATATCGACGATGTCTTTCACACTGATAAAATCTCTCAAGGGTTTTTTCAGTGTGGGTTTTGCCCCGATCATTTGGACCTAAATCACTGTGTTAGATTACTAATGCTCAAAAATTGTTCAGTTGAAGTGCTTAGCATGTGTATTTTAATCTTTTAAATCTGAAAGTATTCATAAGCTTAAAATCTCAGAGATGCCGTGTTTGACAAAACACATAAACGAGATCTTTATTATTTTGCTCCTGGCTATTATGTGCTCCTGGCTCTTTCCTTGTACATGGTCAATTAAGTCCTTCCTTTTGTCTTCATCCATATTAGGTTCCCACTCTTTGATGAATGCCTCGACCAAATGCCCAAGTGAGGGAAATCATTTAGGAGGGAGGTCTTGATACCAATCTTTAACATCCTGATTATTCCTCAAATTAAGAAAGAGCACAAATAACTTCATTCTAACATCCTCGTGTATTATATTGGATCTTACGAGCAATCCCTTGAAACACGAAGAGATGTGCTGATGTTGTATACTCATATTCACGTAACTTTCCCATCATTCTCAACATCCAACTGATGTGGATATCCTGGAATGTGCAAGAAATCCAATGTATCAAACCAGGGATGGTACATCCATGTTTCATCAAAGGATACCATATTATCTTCTAAGATTTCCTTGAATTGCACCTTTTGTTGAGTTTTCTTTAGTGGAGTCGCCAGATAAGATCTGCAAGATTAGCTCTTAACAATAATTTTATCAAAGTACAAAGTAAGTACACACTCCAAATATATATTGCACAGTACACTTGGTGCCATTTTGATATATTCACCCTTATATGGTATATACATGAGTAGACATTGGATATTTTGTCTCTGATGCTTGGAAGCATGGATTAAAATCTTTAAAATATTGTTTTTCTTTAAAATTTTATATTTTATGTATTTTTTGAGTAATCCGAGTCATTAAATTCAAATAGGCCGAGTCATTACCGATTCATTACTGAATCTGAGTCCGAGTTCGAGTCTGAGTTTTAATATATTGCTTTAGATTTGATGAAATACTTCCCTCAAATAGAGATCCCCTGTCATCGCTGTTCTTTCCAAAATAAGGCTTAATGTGTTTGTATTACAGTAAGCAAATCTGATCTCTAATGGCATGCAACCTAAACAATGATTAATAATCTGAGATTATCAACAAGACAACGGTTCAAGGTGAACTTGTAATATGGCAGCGATTTGTCTTTCAAGGTTGTAACTTGTCACAATAATTTTCAGATATGAGATATCTTGTGAGTCATTTCAAATTTAGATTTAAGAATACTTATGATATTGTGCAGATTGTGTAAAAGAGCTCTGAAACAATGACAACCTTGTCACATATGGTAGCATATTAGGGAGGTTGAATTGGCTAGTAACACTATTAGTTCTTGTTTCATATATTAGTTACGATCATGACTGATTTTCAAAGAGCTTCCAAGGTGAAATAAACCGAGTTGAGGAAACTTGTATCCAATTCAACAATCATAAATGATAATACTATTCAAAACCCTAGTTACTTTTTTCAATAAGATCACCAAGGTAGCGATTTAGGTCTATGTAATGTCCTCTTCCTTTTAGGCCCTGAGGCCCATACCGCTAACCTATGTGATTCCTGTGGGTTCGAGCGGTTACTGATAACTAGGGAATCAAATCAGGACTGATGCCATCCATAGAAGATCTACGACATCCTCACTTGGCCAAGAAGGGCCACCTGGGCCAAAGGCCACCTTCATGCATAACCATGCTCTTTGCATGACCATGCTCTTTTCCATGCTCCATGCATGACCATGCTCTTTGCATGCAAGTCAACAGCAAATTAGAAGATAAAGTGACCTAAGTAGGTCAAAGATTAGGTTTTGCGCAGTTGAACTTTATAAATAGAAGGTAAAGCAAGAGGAGACCTCACTTATGATTATTGAGTATTTTGGGAGCACTTGGAT
Organism: Pseudotsuga menziesii; assembly: GCA_001517045.1. Taxonomy (NCBI): domain Eukaryota; kingdom Viridiplantae; phylum Streptophyta; class Pinopsida; order Pinales; family Pinaceae; genus Pseudotsuga; species Pseudotsuga menziesii. The sequence continues at coordinate 525,428 of LPNX011169370.1, read as the reverse complement.
AGCAGCACAACGTGCAGCACAGCAGTTGGGGTTGGAGACGGAGTCTTCAGCTAACAGGATTTCGGCAGTGAAACATCTGTCCTAGTCTTATTCCGGGTAAGCCATACTGGTTCACCACTTGTTCTTCATTTCATTCATCAGTTATATAGCACAGGGTATAGATTGTTGCAGAGGCACGGTGCAGCCGTAAGAGGGGGTTTTCAACCAGAAAGCCCTAATCAGCTATTGGGCCTTCAGATCTCAGTTTCCTTCCGAAACTCAGGCATCATTCTCACCAGCAGCTTCATACTCCGGTACCCAATGACTCAGCTCCATCTGAGCTCATCCGAAGGGGTTATCAACATTTCCAGACCACCAGGGGCGTGAGCAGCTGCCTCAGAGAACCAAGTCGCTATCACACTTAGAGGGTTCAGAACTGCAGTATTTTCCAGCCAATCTCTCCGGCACAGCAAGGCTATCAGCCCTGCAAATCTGCGGATCCATCGGACACCTCCTTCCTTGAGGGCGTCACCTTTTTCTCTGCTTGGGCGTCTTATTGCTGGAGCATTCACCGGAGACGGGAGAGATCAGTTCCTCTCCGATCTAGATCTCAGTACTTGCAGACTTTATCTGCAGTAGTTCAGCCAGTTATCAGTGGTAAGTGTGTATCCTATCTCACAAACCCTAACCCTAATTTTTCCTATAAAATAGGGATTTTTGCCTAGCAGTTTGTAAGCCCAGTTGTATCCGCATAATTGTTTAGAAATAGAAAATATCGGGATTTGGGATATTTCAGTCTATTTGGTGAAAATACCATGAAAAGAAAAAAATAGTGTTGGATGAATATGCTAGACAAAGTAAGCATTCATGGGGTATGATTTATGGAATCAAGCCCACACACAAGGCTAGCAAAACCATATACTAAGTAAACAACACTATAATAATTAGACTTTAAATGAATAATCATGAAAAACCAGTATTTATAGGAAAATAAAAAGGTATTCAAGAGAGATCAAGAAGCAATACTTGGATCTAATAGATTATGAGATGTTTACACAATTGTTGGTTTATTTTTAGGGTTCATAGCTCCTTAGAGTTTTAACAAGAGAAACTGGATATCTAAGGAGAGCAAATTGATTACTTGCCATGAAGCCTCCTCTCTTAGGATTTGATCCAAGTACCTACAAGAGAAATGAAGATTATTAGATTGAAATAGTAGGGAGAAATTTAAAACAAAGAAAAACAATTATCACTTAATAAACCCTAGACCTAGTGCCTAAAGGGAACATCCATGGGGCAAATGGATTCTAAATGAAATAGCAAGAAAAATGAAAGAACTCAAGGGAGGGTGGAAGATGACACAATTCCCCCCTTGATAGCTTGATGAAATTCCAACTTCTTCAACCACAATCTTGCAACAGAAACCAAATACCAATCTATCCAACCACAAGATCATCACATCATTAGCAAAGTAATTTAGTGAATATTAAACAAACATGAAATCAATAGGTTGCAGCAATTAAGATAAGCATATCCATTTAACATTCATGTAAGACAAGGTTGCAACAATATCAAACACTTCACTGAACACTAGCAAAATAAATTGAAGTTACCTCAAAGTTCAAACCCTTATGGCTTTCCCATCATCTTACTAATCTCATTAGAATGTAACTACATTGATTAGTTACAAAGTGATGATCTCAATGAGAGTTGGTTCTTGATCTAAGGTCAATATTTTCCCTTCATACAATAATTTAGTCATGAAAATGCCAAGTCGTTGAGAGGCCAAGGCGCTATCCTTGGCATATGGAGAAAAAATATTACAAAATTCCCAATACCATGGATTGTTTTCAATACCAAAGGATAAAACCATGTCTTAATGCCATGTGTTGATTATTAATACCATGGATTGTTTTGAGAAACCATTTCTTGCTTTCCTCATTCCATGCTCTGACTAATTTAACACTTCTTTTGCCAAGTCATCCTAGTCCCATGATTTGCTCAATGAGGGACATTTTCATGATTCGAGGCTTGATCCAATGGTTGGGACTTAATCTCTTGTTGAGATTTGCTTTAGATGCTTTTGAGATGTGTCCACATGTGTGCCAAGGTGCCACATCATCATTTTTTGCCTCAACATGTTTGCAAGAGACCAAATTGAGCAAGTCGTCCTAACCTCCTTAGGATAATTAATTCTAAAAAAATTAAAAAGTGCATCACCAACTTGAAATTAGAACATACTTTGCACTTTTTTCCTTTTAATAAATTATTAGACACAAACTTGGGATTTTTTAAATAAAAACCTTAGGGGTGCCGTTAATTAATCTTGAATTATCCTGGAAAAACTTGAAATAACACTGTGAATTGCCTGGAAATGTGCCCAGATGGACAATGCTTTGCTTTTAGTGAGTTGGACCGAGTAGAATAGCCCATTGGGTGGCTAAAAACGCCAAATCATTGTCAAGATAGAGGCTCAATCCTTCCCATGCATGTTCATTAAATTTTTAGGTTGTTCACTTACATTGAGAAAGGAACCCTGTAAGATCTAGCCAATCTGAATACGGGATTTGACATGCAAAGGTTGGAGGCTGTAGAAGGGCCAATTGAGTGCCCTATCTACTCTTGGTTCATTAAAATACCGAGTATAACATCCCCATGCACGTGCATGTAAACCAACATTGCATTTACTAGAGAGAAGCCCACCACCTTTTTGGAAGTCATTGATCTAAGGTAGTAATGACCAATTTGACTTCACATACCAAGGTAAGTGGCCAAATTGGTATCCAAATATTCTTTTACATCTTTATTATACATTATTGATCTCAAGATATGTATAATGTCCTCTTCTTCTTAAGCACTGAGAACCATCCCGTTAACCTATTTAATTCCCATAGGTTCGAGCGGGTATTGACAAGTAGGGAATTGACTAAGGATTTATGCCACTTGGAATAAAAGAACATCTTAAGTGGTATATTAAGTCATTAGCAGACAAGAAGGGGACATCGGAGCAATTATCAACTGACATGCAGAGCATGTAGGTCATACCTCACTTTGCATTTGCCATGCGTCATTTAAGGCAGGTCATACCTCTTTTTGCATGCGACATGCGTCATTTAAGTTGCATATATGCAAAACCAAGTCATGGAACCTTAACTCTATAAAAGAAGGCAAATCGAATCCTTAAGTATGCATATGTTATTATTCACTTTTGAGAAACAGGTTTAAGAGCTCGGAGAGCCAAGTTGGGGTTGAGGGCGTAGTCTTCAAATATCAAGTGTATTTCGGCAACGAAATCTATCTTCTCTAGTCACTTTCGGGGATAGATCACACAGATTTATCACAACACTTCATAGTTTACCTCATAATTATTGAAACAACATTCTATCAAGGAGCAAGGGTTTATTTTATCAAGGAGGGTGCAAGGGTCTCCAACACAGCTACATGAAGCGAATCATCCAACTATTGTGAAGGTTGTTTATCTAGCTAAAACCTTCAGAGATCCATCCGTATTCATTTTGTAGCGTATTGATCACATACTCATCCTTTCAGAGCAAGATAGAGAGATTTATCATCTAAAGGAGGACGTGTTCCTGCATGGGGGAATTGTGCAAAGAGAGGGACAATGATATCTTGATCGACAACTGCTATTTGGTATGTATGTCTCTTATATTCTTCCTAGAGGACCATTATTACCCTTATTTCTGAGTATGGGCTCCCACATCATCTTCTAGAGGTAGTTGCGAGTGATTTGAAGACCAAGGAAGGCACATATCTTGCATGGGCGAATTGATTGAAGAGGTCTTCACGTTTTCTTAGCTATACTGGGTGCATGGCATGCATGTCTCCACAATAGTCCTTTTCCCAAGCGTATAATATTGGTATGTTCAAGCTTGATCTTTGAAAATTGTTCACCTTATTTATTTAATTTAGTTGTTACCGGGATTCATACACTAGCATGCATTATTGTTCTTGTACATGCAAATTTTTTGTGAACACCAAGTACCACAAACCATGAAATAAATCAAGAAATAAACCATAACTACATCAACAAACCTACACACCAGCAAGAGATATCAGTTTGGGATATTACAGTGGTATCGGAGAATGTTCTTCGCCATTTGTGGGATTGATATGAACATGCAATAAGTAGTTAGATGAATCCAAAATACACCCATTTGTTACTTACAAAAGGAAGAAGGGTAGGTACGTAGAAGATCCAGAGCTAGAGGAAATCAATCTAAAGGACACAGATTCAGAGGATCGGGATATGGAAAGGATTGGACCACAAACAGACTGGGGAAATGGAACCATGGAAGAAGAGGATAGGATCGCTTTCAATAGTCTCGTCAGTGCTTTGAATGATTTGGATAAAGGCCAAAAGGAGGTGTTAAATGCAATAGACAGGTTGGCAGAAAACCAATGCATGATCAGAACAAACTGCAAATCACACAAGGTGACAGAGTATCCATCAGTGGCAGTTGGAGTTGGGCACATACTACCATATAGAATACTCCTCACCATCTAGATCTACCATGTCTCAGTTTTTGGAGAGTCCCACCATAGGATCGATTGTGCCAGTAGAGCAGAGCGAGCCATTTGGGGCATATGTACAGGAATTCAGGGATTTAGGGGATGATTTCCACTCAACTATGTCTTTTTTGAACTTTTGCATTATGAAAAGCAGGAACAAGTTGAGGGGATTTAATAGGTCATTCAATCAGAACTATGAATTGTAGAGGACGGTGGGGAAGATGACCATTCCTAATTTTTATGGGACACGTAGCTGTCCGGTGAGGATTTGGGTGTAGAAATTGGATACCTACTTCCAAGTTAACCTTATGATGGAGGCAGATGCAATCAAGTTGGCTACTTTACATTTGGACAAGGAAGTCCATGAGTGGTGGTACCACGGGCTAGTGACACTAGGTCACAACACTATCACCTCATACACTGATTTCACACAAAGGCTCATTGAGCTCTTTGACAAAAGGGACCCTGAGATACATTTCAGAGAGCTAGCCTAGCTCAAACAGATAGGTAGTCCAGAGGCCTTCATATCAGAGTTTTAGAGAGTTGCTGTTATGGTGACTGATATCTCAGAGGGCAGGCTTGTTATGTTGTTTACTGATGCCCTGATTGAGCCATTACTTGGATGGGTGAAAGCCTACAAACCCTCCACCTTACAAGATGCCATTAGCAGAACTAGAAATTTGCAAGACTCAGTCCCAAAAAACAAGTTTATCCCTAAGCCAACTTTCCCAAATAAAGATAAAGAGATGAAAACTTTCTAGCGAGAGTGGCCAAAGAAAAATTGGATGGATGATGACACTAGGAAAGAACTAAGGAGAAAAAAATTATGTTTTACCTGCCAGGAACCATGGGTACCGGGTCACAGGTGTTTAGGAAAGGGGAAGGCCCATTACATTGAGATTTATTCTGATAGTGGGGAGGATGCAGATCAACAGGAGCAGGGACAGACATAGGAGCTTCGATTAGTAGAGGAGGAGTCACTTAAAGGAGATGTCAAGGGAGAAGTTATTGCTACTTTATCTGGATTTCCCAAATTTCATACTCTCAAACTGAGGGGAGTAATACAGGGCCATAGAGTATGAATTTTGATTGATGGTGGGGAAACCCACAACTTTATAGATGTTGCATGGGTAGCTAAACGAGGCATTCATACAGAGGAGTTCGAGGAATTTACAATGGCAGTGGCAGGTAACAACAACATGGAGTGCACCCATTGGATTTCCAAGCTAAATGTAACCTTGGGAAATTACAATATGACAAACTCTTTCTTTGTGGTAAATGTAGTAGATACAAATGCAATGCTAAGGGTTTAGTGGCACTATTCCATAGAGAAGTATACCACAGATTATTAGACCATGGAGATGGAGTTCCAGGGACAGGATGGTAAGAGAGTAGTCTTGAGGGGCATGAACACCTACCCCCCCAAGCCAGTATCACCACAGAGGATGGAGGCTGTACTCAGACAGGGCAACATAGTGCCTAATCACATTCCAAAAGCCTCTAGATAGCACAACACAACATCCCGCAGACATTCAAGCAGTGCTACAAAAGCACGAAAAGGTATTTCGAGATCTCCTAGTAGGTAGGTCTCTCAATCGTGGGTTTGAGCACATTATTGAGTTAGAGGAGGGGACCCAAGCAGTTATCACTACAACCCTACATGCATCCTAAGAGGTATAAAGATGAAATAGAAAAAACAAATAAAGAATTACTAGAGTTGGGTTACACACGACCCACTTCTAGTCCATTTGCATCCTCGGTGGTATTGGTAAAGAAGAAGGATGGACATTACGTATGTGCATTGATTACATGGCCCTTAACAGGAAAACCATTAAGAATAGGTACCCCATTTACTGAATTGACGAGTTGATGGATGAATTGCAGGGGGAAAAGTACTTCTCTAAAATTGACCTCTGATTAGGGTACCATCATATCTGGGTGAGGGAACAAGATATATCCAAGACAACCTTCTGTTGCCACTTCTAACACTATGAATTCCTCACAATGCCTTTTGGGCTTACAAATGCACCGGCTACCTTCCAATCCTGAATGAATCACACCTTCAAGGTTCAGTTGCGTATGTTTTGATGACGTATTAGTATACAGTAAGACATAGAATGAACATCTAAGCATTTAGATGAAGTACTGGGGATTGTGGAGGAACAATCCTTGTATGAAAAGATGTCAAAGTGTGAGTTCGGTATGCAAGAAGTACTATACTTAGGACATGTGATAGGAGCAAACAGAGTACGGGTACACTTAGAAAAGATTAGAGCCATACTGGATTGGCCTAGACTAAAGAATGTAATAGAGTTGAAAGTGTTCTTGGGCCTTTGCACTTACTACAGGAGGTATGCCAAAGTTTTTTCATAGATGATAACACCTCTCACAGACTTCATGAAGAAAGGGGCTTTCTGTTGGTCATAGGAGGCACAACAAATCTTTGAGAAAATGAAGAAGGTAATGAGCTCATGTCTTGTTCTTGCATTGCCCGATTTTACTTAGCCATTCGTATTAGAATGTGATGAATCGAGAGAGGGCATAGGAGGAGTGTTGATGCAAAACCACCATCCTATTGCATTCGAAAGTAGAAAACTAAAAGACTATGAACGCCATTATTCAATATACAACAAAGAGATGCTTGCAATTCTGCATGCCTTAACAAAATTCAGGCAGTACTTGGTAGGTGGCAGTCTGCAGATTTAAAATCAAGAAAGATCACAATAGCCTAAGGTACTTCTTAGACCATAAAGAGTTGAATGAAAGACAACAAAAATGGGTCAGCAAGGTCCAAGCCTATGATTTCGAGATCGAGTATGCAAAAGGGAAGAACCTCGTGGTAGTTGATGCCCTTTCTAGACGACCAACCACCTTATTTCTCATGAGCATTTCCACATATTGGAAATCGCATCTTTTGGTCGAATATTCAAAAAACAAGTTTGCTTGTGAGATACTGGACGGGAAGGTACATGACGATAGATACAGGGTGATAGATGACATCATATATTATAAAACAAAATCTATTTGGTTCCCAAGTCTGCATTGAAAGAAAAGATCCTACAAGCTTCTCATGATTCGCCATTGGTAGGGCATCAGGGGTTCCTAAAGATGTATAGACAGATCAGAGAGAGGTACTAATGGAAGGGCCTTAAGGAAGATGTAATACAACATGTAGGGGAATGCAACACTTGCCAGCATAATAAGTAAATCACACTCATCCAATAGGGCTGCTTCGACCATTACCAATTCACGAGCAAAAATGCGAAAGTATCTAAATGGATTTCACTACAGGATTGCCCAATCTACGGGGAAGGGATTGCTTATACGTAGTTGTGGACAGGCTAACTAAATTTGCCCATTTCTTTGCCATTCCTTCTAGCTATTCCGCATCATAGGTGGCAGAATTATTCTTTAGAAAAGTATTTAGATTACACGGGTTGCCGAAGAATATTGTCAGTGACAGCGATAGCAGGTTCACATGTGCCTTTTAGCAGGAGCTCTTCAAGTTGGTTGGGATAGAATTAGTTACAAGTACTAGCTACCATCCTCAGAGTGACGGATAGGCAGAGATAGTTAACAGGTGGATCAAGGAGTATTTGAGGAACTATGTAGCATGGAAGCAGAGGACATGGATTAAATGGCTACATCTCGGAGAATATTGCTACAACACTACCCACACAATTTCTATTGGGACGACTCCCTTCCGAGCATTGTAGGTTATGATGCCTTGACTTTTGCAGATTTGGTGTTTGGAGATAGCAAGGCACCTAAAGCAAAGGATTGGATCCAGGATAGTTAGGACATTCTCAAGGTACTCAAAGAAAATCTACAGATATCCCAAAAGCAACAAAAAATGTATGCTGACAGGCACATGATCGAGCATAGTTTCGAGGTGGGAGATTTCAGATTTGGTATACTTGCGCTTACAACCTTACAGACAATCATCACTTAAGAAGAAAGAAGTGGAGAAACTAAAGCCTCGCTTCCATGGTCCTTACAAGGTTATCCCATAAGTAGGGGAGGTGGCCTACGAGCTTGAGTTGCCAGAGGAGAGTAAAATCCATAATGTTTTCCATGTGCCTAGCCTTATAAAGGCCTTGGGTCAACAAATTACTCCATCATCCGAGTTACCTCTACTTGATGACGAGGGGCATCTAGTATTGGTTCCAGAGAAGATTCTACAGGTTCGAGAAAGAAAATTAAGGAATATAGTCATTCGGGAATATTTAGTTCTACAGAAGGAATTGCTCATTGAAGATGCCACATGGGAAGGAGAACAGGTTTTACAGCATCCAGGCTTACAATTGCTTGATGACAAGCAATTTCGACTGGGGAGGACTATAATGTCCTCTTCTTCTTAAGCACCAAGAACCATCCCTTTAACCTATTTAACTTCCTTAGGTTCGAGTGGGTATTGACAAGTACGGAATAGACTGAGGACTGATGCCGCATGGAATAAAAGAACATGTTAAGCCATGATATTAAGTCATCAACAGACAAAAAGGGGCCATCGGAGCAATTATCAATTGACATGCAGAGCATGTGGTCCATACCTCACTTTGCATGTGGCATGCGTCATTTAAGTTGCATTCATGCGAAAAGCAAGTCATCCAATCTCAACTCTATAAAAGAAGGCAAATCGAATCCTTAAGTATGCATATGTTATTATTCACTTTTGAGAAACAAGTTCAAGAGCTCGGAGAGCCAAGTTGGGGTTGAGGGTGCAGTATTCAACTATCAAGTGTATTTCGACATTGAAATCTATCTGCCCTAGTCACTTCTGGGGATAGATCACATAGATCTATCACAACTCTTCACAATTTACCTCATAATTATTGGAACAACATTCTATCAAGGTGCAAGGGTTTATTTTATCAAGGAGGGCGCAAGGGTCTCCGACACAACTACATGAAGCAAATCATCCAGCTATTGTAATGGTTGTTAATCCACCTAAAACCTTAAGAGATCCATCCCTATTCATTCTGTAGCGTATTGATCACATACTCATCCTTTTGAAGCAAGATAGAGAGATTTATCATATAAAGGAGGACGTGTTCCTGCATGGGAAAATTGGGCAAAGAGAGGGACAATAATATCTTGATCTACAACTGCTATTTGGTCTACATGTGTCTTCTATTCTTCCCAGAGGATCATTTTTACCCTTATTGCTGAGTATGGGCTCCCACATCATCTTTTGGAGGCTGTTGTGAGTGATTTGAAGACCAAGGAAGGCACATATCTTGAATGGGCGAATTGATTGAAGAGGTCATCACGTTTTCTGAGCTATACTAGGTGCATGGCATGCATGTCTCCATTACTATAGTCTATAATCCTCTTCCCAAGCCTATAATATTGGTATGTTCAAGCTTGATCTTTGATGATTGTTCACCTTATTTATTTAATTTACTTGTAACCGGGATTCATGCACTAGCATGCATTATTCTTCTTGTACATGCAAACTTTTTGTGAACACAAAGTACCAGAAACCATGAAATACATCAAGAAATAAACCATTACTACATCAACAAATCTACACACCAGTAGAAAATATTACAATATGGATACCCCACCTTTCAACCCCCTAGAGGGTTGATACACTAGCTTTGCAAATTCTGATAAGCTGAAAAAGACTCGGTAACTTATCTATGGCATTAAATAAGATGTACTAAAATCATAATTGTCCCTGATGGACCAGCCACAAAGGGTGTCCATGTGGACCAATACATAGCAGATGTCATTAACCATCAATGTTGAGCCATCGTATAACTAGTCATGTATACATGATTTTATACCTATACCACAAGTATCTTTAAACGGGTTTCTAAGAGGCAAGATTTACCTACTAACCAAATCCATGACAACATTCAAGTACTTGCAAGGACTAGTTTCTTCAATGGGTTGAGTTAGATGGATAAACTAAGGTTAGACAAGTGAAACTTATTATTGGCTTAAGGTGACTAGGTTGACTCAAGATGTAGGACGAACTGTATCTTTGTGATCTTCGCCACTTAGGAAAACACTAGGAAGTGTCTCACAAATGGGTGATTGTGTAGTGAGATTATCCCCCACCAAACCATCAGCAATCGGACTTCCCCCATTTGACTTTGACTTTTTGATTTAGCTCCTCCTTCGACCAGTCTTCATTTATTTCTTGGACTCTTCAATCTTGTACTTCTTTTGTTTTTAGAGACCTTGGCTTTTGATTTTCTTGGAGGCCTTCTTTGGAAAGTTTTCTACTTGCATCTTCATTTTCTTGATTTTCTTTATTTAACTTGGTCTTCAACTTTTCACTTTGACTTTGCAGGTACATGGAGTCTTGGATTGGGAGCTTCTTTTTATGCCTCATTTATTTATCAGGTATAGGGAGGGGAAAGGAATTTCATGCCAACAATCTAAGAAGATCATTGCTCCATGACAACTATCTTTGCTTGATAAGCAGTCAACCCCAGGGATTTAACAAGCAACCCTCCTAAACCATCAGAAGACAACTGCAACACATTGCCCGAGACACAAAGGAAAACTGGGAGGCCTTCATGGTGAAGGGGTCATAGAGTGGAGATCAAGCGCTGAACTTCATCAACATTACACCAAGGATGCAGACCAGAATTATGGAATGAAATGGATGGATGGATGGCGATGGTATGGACCTAGAGAAGGGGGTACACGTCCTTGCAAGACACTTAAACATTACTTAGGTTCAAAGGTACATAAGTAAAATGAGGATCTACCTCCCTTGTCAACTTGAAAGTGTTGTACTACTAGCTATACTCATCAGGCTGTCAACACATCCACTTAAACAATATCAACATCTTAGTAATCATTTACATCATCATCCTCATCATTGTATTGGCATAGCATAAACAACATGGTATATTATTGATCATCAGATACATCTCTTCCATCTAAGGGGGAGGCCTAAGAGCAGCAAAGATAGGCCTCAAAACTCTGATTTGCATCTTGCTCAAAAAAGTAAAAAATTGTCTGAGAAAAGGGATGCCCCACAAAGTGTGGCATAACAGGACCTATCTTTCCAATCAGGAGCCCATTGTTGAAGGATAGGGCATAAATCCCAACAGCAGGGATGATGTAATGCCCCCACACTACATACACAATTCCAACAACAGTACAAGAATTAACAAAGAAAGACTACGATTTTTTGATGCTATTAAGTGAATCACATACACAGATCATAAATCAACTAAGCGCACTTATTTGTACATCAAAAGTAATGAGGGTTCCAATAACCCCATTGATCACTTGGATTTATAAAGTCTATTTACAACTACAACTACTGGTTTGGTTCTATCCTTTCAACATATTTACATTCATTCATTTCATGTGAATAGTTAGTAATCAATTCTAAAAGCAAATACAAGCATTTTGTTGAGCGAGATGAATGCGATCACCTCCAACATGATTTACTGTATATAGGTTCTCAGTGGCCCAGTAAAATGTTTTGATGGCATTCCATACAGTCATGCTAACATGAAATACTAAATTGATATTAAATTGATATTCTTCTAGATAGCAATTCAATTTCTCTAAATTATTTGATCCTATACCTGAGAAGACATGTTGCAAGGATCTAGAGAGTTTGTGACTCATTAATGAGGAAAATCCGAAAATATGACAAAGAGGAAGAGGAGTATCCAGTTGTAAGGTGGCCCTAGTTCTCTTTATTCCTTAACAAAAAATATAAATGCCCAATTAACCATAATTTCCTGATTAATAGTGTAAGGGAAAATGTAGAAATCTACTGGGTGGAGTTTTCCATACACGTCAGGTTTTTTCAATGATATAAAAACCAGTATTGCAAACATCGGCCAAAAAATCGCGATGTTTTGAGAAATCATGAGTTTTTCAGCTCGTTGATTTTTTCTCAAAAAATCACCTAAAAAATTGAGGCGATTTTTTCTTGAGATATTGCCAATTTTTTCCCGATTTATCCTGAGATATGTCTGATTTTTTCTAAAGGTGATTTTGACTGCATGGAGGGTGGAGTGTGAGGAACCTGTTATGAAATCCACCATTGCAGAGCATTTTTACAGCACTAATTAATTAATTTCAGAGCATTCGTACAACATTAGTTAATCTGCCCTTGCAGAGCATTCAGTATCCTTGTTGAAATAATTAATTTCATTTATTATTAATATTGACTCATGATGATCATGAGATACATTTGCTATTTAGGATTTAGGATTCAGGACACAATTCAATTTTTATGTGTGATGTATAACTAAACATCTTATATATCTTCTATATCAGTTTTCTTTCCATATTCATGTTGCAATGTGTTTATTTGATGTTATTGTTGCTTGAGATGTTTAAAAAATTGAAAAAAATGTTTTTTTTTGGTATTTTTTAAGTTTATCGATTTATTGCCGATTTTGCCTATGTGCTGCCGAGATATCCTGAAACAATGTTTTCTGGACCTTGCCGATTTTTTCGCCGCGCCGATGTTTGCAACATTGATAAAAACTGCATACAACCACCTCTAAGAGAATCGATTACACTATTGAACGATAGATAAGTGTACTTTTGAGATTGAGGGTAAGTAGAACTTTCATGAGAGACATGGCTCTCAATCCTAAATAAGATTTAAACCTGTTCTATGCTCAATAATTAGACCTAATACAACCCCAAAAATTTCCAATGTATCCATAATTGTGGATTGTTTCAACAAAACTGTTAACGGTGGCAATAATTTGCCCAAATAAGCCTTTTCACAATTAACACAATCTATGTTTATTTTACGGATGGCACAGATTCATAGTCAGAGATGTTAGATGCAACATCAATTTGTCCATTCATCTGCAATTTCTTTTTAAACCATGCTTTACTGCAATTCAGATGCAAAGACTAGATACTGATGTCCTATTTAATTCCTATTCGAAGCATTCAGAAACTTATCTGTCTGACAGAAGATTCGTATTCTATTTGTCCATTTAGCTGTTACAGGATTGGGTTCTTCCCAATTAGATTTAATCTTAGCAATTATCATAAGAAAACCATACCTACAGTTTCCACAAAATTCCTTCTCATAAAGTACAAGTATTAGCATCTCATACAGAGGTTCTTCATACACTTGGAATGTAATCTCAGTCTTCTTTTCTGAAGCCTCCAGTTCAAAAATAGAACAGAAACAAGTTTCCATTTACTCCTAAATTTTTTTCCAGAATTGTTCTATTATCCAATGACATCTTAGTCCTTGCTTTACTAGCCAATGTCATCAGGGAATTGATATTTTCATAAATCAAGAGAAAATATCATAAAGAATTTGGAATAGAAGAAGAAAAAGATACCTCAAAAAATCATCAGTAATCTTCAGCTGCTTTTCACCAGTAGATGTATTCCAACCATAACCAAATTTTAGTTTGTCACTTATCATTTCATATTTTGATTAGAAAACTGGGAATTACCAGGTACACAGGAAAATACAGAACAATTTCATAACAAATAATAAGAAGAAATTATACTTATCTTTTTTATTGACGGAGTTCCAAGGAAACTGATTGTGGGTGAATCATTTTACTTCCAACCATAGGCAAATCCTTTGTGGATGCCAACCCCGTGTTGGGCTATGAGAGCACCAGGGTGAAGAAGATTTTTCAAGTTTTCAAATTATTTCTGTTTTCCCCAAAAGCTTCTAAGACACCAAACAAGCCGCTGCTGGGTTCTTTATTTAGTCTTACAATTAGCTCGGCTCTTAGCTCTCATTCCCCTACCCAATACAACACAAGGAACCATCCCCTTCTTCTCTTCAGTATTTGTAGGATGATAAGATAAAATAATTTTATCAATGCCCAACTAATGACCACAAAAGTAGGTCAATGGGACTGCTGAGTTCAATGATGTTATTACAAAGCATGTAATGTCCTCTTCTACTTGAGCATCAGAAACACCCGCTAACCTATTTAATTCCCATAGGTTGGAGCGGGTATTACAGGAAAAGGGAATTGACTGAGGACATGTAATACCAGGAGCAGAGCTGAGCATTCATTAAGTATTATTAATTCACAAGTATGGTAAAGAAAGCCTTATTTCTCTAGGCTTAAACTCAACGAGAAATTAGAATTGCATGCATGCAAAAAGTAGAGTGCAAACCCTAAAAGTACATGCTAAAGCTATATAAGAAGGGTAATTGAACCAAAAGGACATCCATGATTATTATTATTGAGTTTGGTTTCTAGAGCAGCAGTAGCAGGTGCCGCGGCAACAAGTTGGGGTTGGAGACGATGGTCTTCAGCTAGCAAGTGGTTTCGGCAGTGAAAGCTATCTGCCCTAATCACTTCCGGATAGATCATCCAGGTCTATCATCAGCTATTCATCATCTTCTTCATTCTTGATTCAACAATCCGACAGACGGAGAGAGAGTTTATTGCAGGGTCACGTTTTGTTGTTGGGGAGCAGCTGGAAATCCTTGAACAATTCCTCGAGGCTCAGAATTTCAGAGTTTCTTCCGTAGGTCTTCACTATTCTACTCAACAGGACCACACCACTATACTGGGTGATCATCGGTCCATTCCTGGCACATCCGGAGCAGTTAGCAGAAAAAACGTGGTAGAAGAGGGCATCCCCATTTATGAGCAGATATATTCGCTAGGGTACATGGAGGAGTCCAAACTTCTGCATGTGTCTCCTTATCTCTCTAGGGGACCTATACCATCATTCCTAGAAAGTTTCAGAGGCAACGGACACTCACTACCTAAAAAACGTGAAGGATAGCACTGAATTGGGCGTTTTCCTCAGCTTGGGCGTCATCTCCTGGAGGGCAACACTAACTCCTCTTTATCATTCTTGCATGGCTTTCATGCCGCCTATATTCTAAAGGACTATCTACATTATTATTCTTGGTATGTGTACCTTCTCTCGTTGGAAATTTATCTCCTATTATTTCTCTTGATCAACTATATTTTAGGTGCTTTTGGCACGTCATTGTTTTGCATGCAAACTTTTATTATCTTTCTAGTACATGTAAAGCACAAAACCCACAAACATACTATCAAATACAATAGAATATCGGTTGGGATATTACAAAGCAGGAGTACTAAAAGATTTCATGTAAAAGGCAGAAGGTAGTAAGCAAAGTAAAGTAAAATAGAGCATGAAGCTTATGCTGAAGCATGAAAAACCCTTGACCCTGAGAACAGGAAACTGCACGTGGGTGGAGATATAGTGGAGTAAAAGATCCAAGAGCAAAAATATCTAAAATGAGGTAGGTCTATCATGGACTAGACCCATCACTCTTAATATCCGAGGCCAATGAAGGAAACGCCAAATAGTATGTTGTCCAGGGAAGAACTTTTGGAAGGTTTGTAAGCTCCTATGAGCCCAAGTCACTGCCCATTTTCCAATTTCATTTCCAGTAGTATGTGGCTTCTTGGGCAACAGTTTATGGGATCTTGGACAACCTAATAAGCTAACAAAGTGCAGAGGCTAAAGAAGGTGCTTTCCTACTCAATCTTGGTGTCTTATTGTATATGGCAGTGTCTTCTCCAACTCTTCATGGATCCTATGATCACTGGGCTTGTTGTTTTCCATCAAGAACTCTATTCTCTCCTGAATAATTCCCTTTTTTCTCAAGCTTTTTTCCTTGATTCGAATTCTCTCTTTTGCATTTATGAATGAGAGGGAAAGGAATAGTCCCGATCCAACTCTTTCGCTTCCTTAATGATAGGAATCAAGAGCCCTAATTGAACTCTCCTAGATTGCAAGAATATATGAATTGGTTGCTTCAAAATAGGAGGTAGGTACTTGACGGTAGGACATAATTACTTAAAGTAATTAATCATTTCACTAGGCACCTAACTGCAATAGCATAAACATTAGGATGAAATGATAATAGGATAATTAGTGGAGGACGTTATAGATAGGTTATAGTAGGATGTCAATTCCGCCTTTAGACCCCCTTACCTTTCCCCTTTGGTGGAGTCATAATTCGGTAACAACTATCTCATGCTGTGGAACGAAACATAGTGATAAAATCGTAATTACAAAATAAACAAGACCAAGTCAAAGGGTTGAAACCTGATATTTCAGATGATCTGCTCTTTGACACAAGGATGATTTGTACATCCACTTGATGTCATGCTTTATGGCCGCCAATTGGCCGTAATTTTAGTGCTATGTTTATGTTTCTACGATTTTAACCCTTAGATGTTTGGGCATGGACTTTATCGATTTTTGTTTGTAGACCTTGGGGTAGTTAAAAAGTTCTAGTTTCTATCCTTTTTGCTTGGGGCGATAACTTTAACAACTTGCTTCTTTTTTATTTGTACCTAGGAAGTGGTCCCCTAGGTGACTTTAGCCTTAGTCACTTAAAAGGGGAAATAAAGTGACCCTTGCATTAAATGACTTAAGTTGAGCATTTAATGCGACTTTAGAGATTAAAGTCACTTTTGATAAATTTAAGTGGGTGAGTAAAATTAATTTTATGAGAATTAAATGGAGCATTTATTCTCATCCCTAGATCTAATCTAATCTCAGCCATTGGATTAGATGTCCTTTCACCTACCTAGGGTTTTGTCAAAAGCAAGGGAAAAGGAAAATCACATTCATTCTTGAGAGAAGAGAGAGCTGAAGAGAGGGCACGAGTTTCAAGGCACCTAGCAGAAGCTTTTTACTGTGGGCATGAAAACCGGGGCAACATTAATTGTTGAGCACAGATTTCAAGGAGACTGTACGGTCATTTGTACAGTATGGATTATGGGCACGTTATTCGAGGCAAACTCAGGCATAGATTTCGAGGAGAAGATATGCACGCTTCTTGAGGCAGTAGGTAGAGTTGTGTGGCACAGTTTTTGAGGTCGTACGACTGCATTTAATGCAGTCCGTACAGTACGGTTTTTGTGATTGCTTTGGCATAGAAATCGAGGGCAGCATTTAAGCATTCTGGCACAGAAATTGTGGACTGATATTTGCTGTTATTTCGGCACATTTTTCGAGAAGAAAATTGCACAAAAATCGAGGAAGCAATTGCACAGAAAATGAGGCAGCCTACTGGGTTGAGATAAGTTGTATTTTGATTGAAAATGACTGTCTGAAATTTTCCTAGAAGAAGAAATAATAAGATGATAGATCTTTCTCTCTGACTGGCTTTCCCCTTGTGGGTTTTTTCCAGGGCCATTGGCCAAATATTTTTGAGTACTGTGTGTTGAATGGTGTGCATTTATTTATTTTCTGTCATTGAAAAGATTGAAGTTACAGTAGTGTTTTTAAGTCTGAAATTTATGATTATATCCAGCCTTTTATTTTTGTGGGTTCAACAATAAACTGAGACATTTTTTAACTTGAAAACCGGAGGCTGAAACTTGTGAAAAACTTACATGGTATTAGAGCTGAGTGGGGCAGAAAATTAATTTTTGCAGACAAAATTAATTTCTAGAATTTAGAAAAAGCCTTTTGACAGTAGCAACATTTTGTTGAAACTTGTTCTTTGTGAAAAATGACTTCAAATGGATTGAGAATGGAGGATAGGCTTGAAGGGGCAGGGAACTTTGTTCCTTGGTAGGTCCGGATTTTGCTAGTATTAGAGGAGAATGAGCTTTGGGATGAGGTAGTTAATCACACTACTCACCCCATTGTCATTCCCAATGGTACCACAGATCCAAATCGGTTGGCAACCTTCAATAAGGACATTAAGGCCAAGGGAATAATTCTTGATGCAGTTAAAGACCGTGTCATTCCTCATATCTTGCGAAAAGATAGAGCACATAAAATGTGGACAACTTTGACCGGATTGTTTCAGAGTTCTAATGAGAATCAGAAGATGGTTTTGAGAGAGAAGCTGAAGAGTATCAGGATGGTCAAGGGTGAGGTTGTGTTGACTTACCTTACTAGGATCTCTTAGGTGAGAGATGAGCTTGCAACTGTTGGGGAGGTGATCCCTAGTGCTGAGTTAGTGCGGACAATGATGAACGGGGCTTCAAAGTCATGGTCAGTGTTTGTGCAGGGATTGGTGGCTAGGGAGAACATTCCCACATGGGAAAGGTTGTGTGATGATTTTGTCCAGGAGGAGATCCGGAGGGGTCTTGGGGATGGCATAACTTCTACTAGTAGGGAGGAGGAGGAGGATGTGGCTTTGACGACAAAGGGGAAGAAGAAGAACAAGAAGGGTGGGGCCAAACAACAGGATGGGTAGAAGAAGGATTTGAGCACTTTAAGTGCTTTGCTTGTCAAAAGAGGGACACTATGCTGGGCAGTGTCCAAACAAGAAGTAGAAGAAGCAGTAGCAGACAACAGCTTCAACGGAGGTCGATGACTTTGCAGTGAGATTTTAGAGAGTGTTTTCTCTATGCATCGGGCATGTTGAGATAGAGAAAGCATCTATTGTCACCAGTGCGGATGTTGATAGACAAAGGGAGTTTTCCTTGTTGACAGACCATTCCTATAGTGCATCTACTTCCAGCACTTGGTATATTGATAGCGGAGCCTCGAGCCACATGACAAGTGCTCATGAGATGTTCTCTGAGCTTTCACAGACAAAGACGGATGTGGAGGTGGTGTTGGGAGATTACTCAGCAGTCAGAGCAATTGGGCATGGGACCATTACCTTTCAGAGGGAGTGCATGAGTCCCATGGTGTTGAGAGATGTATTGTATGTACCTGAGTTGAAGAAGAACATGATTTTAGTTTCCATGATCGAGGATCGGGGTCTTGGGGTGTCCTTCCTAGATGGACATATGCGTGTGTTTCCCAAGACTACAGGACCATCTGCTTCATTTGCCATTGGAGTTGGATGCGAGAAACTGTATAGGCTCTTATTTCAGCTTTAGTATACCTTGGCACATAGTAGCGGTAGTGAGCTTTGTGAGCTTTGGCATTGGACGATGGCTCACTTGCATCATCCAGCTTTGGGGTTGTTGTGATATATGGTTACAGGTTTACCAGAGTTCAGCACAGAGCAGAGTGATGTGTGCAGGGGGTGTGCTTTGGGAAAGTACACCAAGACTGCTTTTCCTAGCAGTGATAGCAGGTCAGCAGGGATTCTTGACTTGATACATTCAGATTTGTGTGGACCGATGTCTTCTGTTTCCTTGAGAGGATATGAGTACTATGTGACATTCATTGATGATCATTCCAGGAAGACCTGGATCTACTTTCTGAAGAGCAAGAAATACGAGGAGGTCTTGCAGAGGTTCCAAGAGTTCAAAGCTCTTGTGGAGAACCAGATAGGGAGGAAGATCCGAGTTCTCAGTTCGGATAACGGGGGTGAGTATACCTCCAAGGAGTTCGATGGATATTGTAGACAAAAGGGTATCGAGAGGCAGTTGACGGTTTCATATACTCCAGAGCATAATGGAGTAGCGGAGAGGAAGAGCAGGTCTATTGTTGGATTAGCCAGAGCCATGTTACATGACCTGTCTCTTCCTTTCTTCCTTTTGGCTGAAGCATGCAGCACAACTGTATACCTTCAGAACATGAGTCACCATCGTGCCGTGGGAAACATGACACTTGAGGAATGTTTCATAGGCAAGAAGCCTGAGGTCAGCCACTTTCGCATGTTTGGTAGTTTGACTTACTCTCATGTCCCTTCTAAGAAGAGGACAAAGTTTGAGCCCACCGCAGAGAAGGGCATCTTTGTGGGCTATGATGAGACTTCAAAGGCTTTCCATATTTACCTTCCTTCTCAGAGGAAAGTTGTTGTGAGAAGGGATGTGAAGTTTGAGGAGGAGCGGGCCTTCAGGAAGTCTAGAGAGTTGGAGCAGCAGGTTCCGATACCTCAGGTACCATTAGTACAGCAGACAGGTTCACCGGTTTCCGGAGTTACAGGACCACACAGTGCAGGCACAGGTTCATCAGGTTTAGTGGTTCAGCCAGTAGGGTCTTCGGGGACAGGTTTTGGGTCCCAGATTACAGGTTCACCGTATAGAGGATCAGGATCACAGAGTACACTAGTTTTTGGTACACCAGCTGCTGGTTCACAGGTAACTGGTGCTTCTAGCTCTGGTAGTTCTTCAGACGAGGACAGGTCAGTGTGGGAGCAACCCACAGGGAAGAAGAAGCCTAAGTGGCTTCGGGATACCTTGAAGGAAGCTTGAGAGTTTGGGACACCTAGAGAGCTAGTGAGGTCTATCCACATGCCAAATAGGTTGGGCATGGCATTAGTGGCTAGTTTACGTGATTCAGAGCCTTCTACTTTTGAGGTGGTCTCACAGCATCATGTTTGGCGAGATGCCATGATGGATGAGTACCATTCCATCATGAAGAATGATGTATGGGAGATTGTTCTGAGACTTGAGGGGAAGTCAATGGTGACTTCTTGGTGGCTTTACAAGCTAAAGGTTGTTGCAGATGGGAGTGTGGAGAAGTACAAGGCCAGGTTTGTAGTGCGGGGGTTTTCGCAGATTGAGGGAGTAGATTATGATGAGACCTTTGCGCCAGTTGCTCGGTATACTTCGATCAGGGCTTTGATTTCCATTGCTGCAGAAATGGGTTGAAAGATCCATTAGATGGATGTGAAGACCGCATTTCTCAATGGAATCATTCAGGAGGAGATTTATGTTGAGCAGCCTCAGGGCTTTGAGATTCTTGAGAGAGAGTCTCATGTGTGCAGGCTTAAGAAAGCCTTGTATGGGCTGAATCAAGCTCCTAGAGCTTGGTACTCCAGGATCGATTCTTACTTGCAGAGGATGGGGTTTCAGCAGAGTGAAGCAGATCTGAATCTCTACTTCATCATGGCTGGAGATGATCCACTTATTCTTCTGTTATATGTTGATGACTTATTTATCACAGGGGGAGAGAGACCCATTGCAGCTTGCAAAAAGGATCTTGCTTCAAAGTATGAGATGACAAATATTAGGTTGATGCACTATTTTTTGGGATTGGAGGTTTGGCAGGAGCCTGGACATATTTTTCTGGGATAGGGAAAGTATGCTGTTGATATTCTGAGGAGATTTAGGATGGAGGATTGCAGGCCGATGTCGACACCGATGGTCACCAACTGGAAGAAGCTTCATGCTTTTGAGGAAGAGTTGGTGGATCCTACATTATACCGTCAGCTCATTGGTTCATTGATGTATTTGGTCAACTCTCGGCTAGATTTGTGTTTTGCGGTGAACACTCTCAGTCAGTTCATGGTTGAGCCTAGGAGAGTGCACTTGACAGCCGCAAAACATGTGTTCGTTACCTAGTAGGGACAGTGGATTTTGGTCTGGACTACAGGAGGTTGGATGGGATCAGTTGGTTGGCTTTACATATTCAGATTGGGTAGGCAGTGTGGCAGACCGGAAGAGCACTTTCGGATGTTGTTTCAGTTTGGGCTCGGCAGCAGTGTCGTGGTTCAGTTGGAAGCAAAAGTCTGTTGCGTTGAGTTCTGCAGAGGCTGAGTATATGGCAGCTAGTCAGGCCAGTTGCGAGGCGTTGTGGTTTCGCAAGTTGCTGGTGAATTTATTTGGTCAGGAGTTGAGGCCTATAGTGATTTATTGTGACAATCAGAGTTGCATTCTGCTCTCTGAGAATCTATTATTTCATGACCGGTCAAAGCATATTGAGATCAGCTATCATTTCATCCGAGATTATGTTCAGAGAGGAGCAGTGACTTTACAGTAGATTTCCACTGATGAGCAGGTTGCAGACATTTTGACGAAATCTTTGGGGAGGGGCAAGTTTGTCTTCTTTAGGGACAAGTTGGGAGTGGTGCAGAACACCTTCCTTGGTAAGAGGAAGTGTTGATTTTTGTAACTAGGAAGTGTTCCCCTAGGTGACTTTAGCCTTAGTCACTTAAAAGGGGAAATAAAGTGACCCTTGCATTAAATGACTTAAATTGAGCATTTAATGTGACTTTAGAGATTAAAGTCACTTTTGATAAATTTAAGTGGGTGAGTAAAATTAATTTTTATGAGAATTAAATGGAGCATTTATTCTCATCCCTAGATCTAATCTAATCTTAGCCATTGGATTAGATGTCCTTTCACCTACCTAGGGTTTTGTCAAAAGAAAGGGAAAAGGCAAATCACATTCATTCTTGAGAGAAGAGTGAAGAGAAGAGAGAGCTGAAGAGAGGGCACGAGTTTTGAGGCACCCAGCAGAAGGTTTTTACTGTGGGCACAAAAACCGAGGCAACATTAATTTCTGAGCACAGATTTCAAGGAGACTGTACGACCATTTGTACAGTACAGATTCTGGGCACGTTATTCGAGGAAAACTCAGGCACATATTTCGAGAAGACAAACACATTTCCCGAGGCAACAAGCAGAGTTTTGTGGCACAGTTTTTGAGGCCGTACGATTGCATTTAATGCAGTCCGTACAATACGGTTTTTGTGGCTGTTTTGGCACAGGAATCGAGGGCAACATTTAAGCATTCTGGCACAGAGGTAGAACGTTTCCCGAGGCAGCAAGCAGAGTTTTGTGGCACAATTTTCGAGGCCGTACGACTGCATTTAATGCAGTCTGTACAATATGGTTTTTGTGGCTGTTTTGGCACAGGAATCGAGGGCAACATTTAAGCATTCTGGCACAGAAATCGAGGACTGATATTTGTTGTTATTTCGACACATTTTTCGAGAAGAAAATTGCACAGAAATTGAGGCAGCAATTGCACAAAAAACGAGGCAGCCTACTGGGTTGAGATAAGTTGTATTTTGACTGAAAATGACTGTCTGAAATTTTCCTGGAAGAAGAAATAATAAAATCTCTCTCTCTCATTGGTTTTCCCTGTGTGGGTTTTTTCCAAGGCCATTGGCTAAAAATTTCTGAGTGCTGTGTGTTGAATGGTGTGCATTTATTTATTTTCTGTCATTGAAAAGATTGAAGTTACAACAATGTTTTTAAATTTCAAATTTATGATTATTTCCAGCCTTCTATTTTTCTGGGTTCGGCAATAAACTGAGACATTTTTTAACTTAAAACCGGAGGCTGAAACTTGTGAAAAACTTACACTGGAAACACGATTCTGTGACGCCACGAGTTTTCGGGATGGGGAAACATGAGTGGAAACGTTTCCCTTGCGTGCCCAAGTTTGGAAATGTTCGGAAATGCAACTAGGGGCAATATTCTCGAAATCAGGAAACGTTTCCCAAGTTTCCTCCTCCTGCAATGCAAAACGAGAAAGTGGTTGATCTTTTAATTGATTTTGGTCTTTATGAGTCTTGGGGTTAACCCTAGGAATGCCTTTTAGCATTTACCCACTGATTTCCATAGCTACCAACTTCAATATTCCAATTTTCAGATTTTCCCAATGCATTGTCTTGAGCAATGATGCCCATTTGTCATTTGACATGTTCTACTTCATTCTCTTTTAGTTTTTATTTTCTTTTAATCTTGATATATTAGACTTGATTCTTTAACTTTTAAGTCCTGAGGCATTTAAAAATATGAATCTTGATGTATAAGATTGAGATTTCACAGTTTTAAGTTTTATTTCACTGTACAACCTTCAATATCGTTTTATTTTCAATTTTGTTTTTAATATTGATCAATTCTAATTTTAATTTTTAACTTATGCATGGTTGTAAGTTGTAACCTATATTTCGTTTTAGATTTAATTTAGTTGGATGATTTATCATTTATGAATAAATTGTGATTTATGATGTTAGTGGTTTAGTGTTTACATTATGACAAGCACAATACATGATGTTAGTGTTACAACTTACTATTTTGTTCATATTAATCTTTAGAATCTTAAATTATAAAATATTAAAATTTCAATGATTTAAACTTTGTAGTATTCTTGGTGGGGTCTTTTGTGTTGAAGACCCCAAAGTCCCATTCGACGTTTTGGGGGGGTACTTTTGCATATGACGCTCCCACGTCCCCGCGTCCTAAAAACTTGGGGGAACATTGGTTTACCCCATCCAGTGTTAGACTCCTAGCTTGAATGGTGAAATGATTTCTTGGCCCAAACGGGCCTTTATAACATTATTAAAATCCTTAAATTATGTTTTAAACTTTTAATGCATTGTTTTAGGCACACGGGTCCTGCATGTCTGACACGTGTGGGAAATGTGTTTGGGATAGTATACATGTTGGACACACTGGACACCCATAAGCTGCTTATCCATGTGTCTAGTATGTGGATTTGGGACACGGGAGGGCTTCGGGGCATACATTATTATGTAAGTAACAAGAAAGCAACACTAAGCAATTTTCAAATATGGCAAAGTTTGAAGGGCTTAAGTAGTATTGGACTTGTTTATTGTGACATTTGTGTGCCTAGGCTTAGATGCAAGGTACTTCTTGCTTTTTGTTGATGAATTCTCCAAGAAGATGTGGGTTTATTTCTTCAAGAAGAAATCTGATGCATTTTCTAAATTGAACGTATTTAAGGAAACAATAGTAAAAGAGTTTGAAAGGAGTATAAAGATCCTCCATGTTAGAGTTGGAAGGAGTATAAAGATCCTCCATTGTTAAAATGGAGGAGATTTCTGTTAAATGAATTTGCTGGTTCTTGTAAGAAGGAAGAAACTCAGTGACACTTTCTGCACCTTATACACAACAACAAAATGGGGTTATAGAGAGGCAAAACATAACAATTCTGATATGGAAAGGTCCATGTTTTAGTGTATGGCAGTACCAAACAAATAATGGGGAGAAGCACTACACACTATAGTGTACCTACTCAATAGAACTCCTGCAAGGATTGCAAGGGACATCACACCAGAGGAGGTTTGGTTTGAGGGAAAACCAAAGGTTAGTCATCTGAATTGTTTCTGGTTTTGTAGCATATGTGTTGGTTCTAGCTGAAAAGATATTAAACTTAGATGTGAAATGTAGAAATCTAGTATTTGTTGTTCATGATGAATACACAGGGCAGTTCTGTAAGAAGAAGGATCACTCCGTTGGATTTTTAGAGTTCTCGACACTTCGAGCTCAAAGTGAGATTGTTTTCTCTTGATGATGAGCCCAACTTTGAGCTTGAAATGCAGAGAACTTTAAAATTCTAATGCCAGTATTTGTTGCCTATTGTGAATAATGTAAGGCTAATATATTGTTGGATTTGCTACTAACAGATAAGTATCAACAAAAGTATTTGTAGATGAAAAATCAGGAATTCTTCCAGTGGAAATCAGATCTGAAGAATGATAACAATGGCTGCTTGGAGTGGAGCTCAACCAGGCGGCCAGGATGCAAGGTATACAATTACAAGAATGGGAGTCACTAGGGGTAGATGTGCAAGTTGCAGATGTTGATTCAGATACTGAAATAACACAAGGCTAGGTTGTAGACAACGTTGATTTGGAGAAAAGAGGTGAAAAACAAGATCAGACTAGTACTACAAAACTTTGAAACATGTGAGGTTGGAGGAGCTTCCATGGTATTAAGCTGAACATGTTAATTTTGCATTTGATGTGAGCTGTTTATAACTGCTTTGAACCCTGAATTATGATGAGGACGAAGGGCATGGTGAGTGAGAAATGTTCATGAAGGTTGTTAGGGTTTCGAGATGAGCCCATGGTAACTTAGTGGAAAAGTGTTTTTGAGAAACATCTTTAAACAACGAAGCAAATCTTTGTAAGATCCAAAAGAGTACAATGCATTGTGTGTATTGTGCATGGAATGAGGCTAGAGCGTCACCAATGAAAATGTTTAGGGTTTATCCCTAAGACCCCAAAGCATGGGACCACAGTAACCACTCAAGTGGTTAACCATAAATGAAGCAGTCCCAAAGGTCCAACAAACCCGTCAAGTTGGTTTTACATTAAATATTCTCACATCCTACATTAAATGCAACTTGGAGGATGAAGGTGTCATTATCTGAACACCACTCGTTGATGACAACTTCTTACAAGTTACAACCAACATCACTACTGCAACATGTTCTCTTAAAGTGCTAGAGTAATCATATTTCCCGTCACTCCCCCTTAACACAACTGAGTAGAATACTGATAACAAAATACCTGACCATGACGAGGCATAACAAAGCAGTTACCAGTGGTAACACGTCTACCCAACAACACGTCTACCCAATCCTCTCCATTTTATAATCTAAGAAGTATTTCTCTTCCAAGTTCTCTTGTGTTCAGTTTCTTTTTGTTATAGCTAGATGATGGACAATGCTTTGTATGATTATTTGAGTGCGTGTTTTGAAAATAATAACTAAGGACAATATTTTGTGCTCATCATATCTATGTGCTATGGATGTTATGCTTTATGTATTTGCATTATATTCTGTTGTTGTTTATATTGCTCTTGATCTGTTTTGCTTCTGTGGTTAGTTCTGTATGTCAACCTGCTGATTGAATGGTTCTTTGTTGACTATTCAGTGCTGTTGACTGATCCACATTGTACTTTGACATGGAAACTAGTCCATCTCCCAGTGTCAAATGGGCCTTGTGCTCTTGCTTTCTTGACTTTTTGAAACAGCCAAGTGTGGGGTCATGAGTTTTGCAGAAAAACAAATAAAAAACTACAATGCAGCTTATTGTACAATAATTTGTACAGTTGCAGAGGTGGTGATTGTCAGCCATGATTTGCTTCTGAGTATCTTCTAGACTCACATGGAAAGAAGTCAAAGTTTCTTCTACTTATTATCTATCTTCTATTTCCTTGGCCACTCTTCTATCTTTGCTCCGAAGCCCCTCTTATAGTGTAACTATCTGCTTATACTGGTGATGGTTACTACCCAGCAACAGCCTCTCTCAGTAGTGACACATTGGCCTGTTGGTTTGCACTGTGCAGAGCCATTAATCAGTTCAATGAGTGGTCGGCTTGATGGGTTGTTGGCTTGACAAGTGGTCAGTATAATGGGTAGTTGAACCTTGGTTGTTCTCTCTGATTGTCAGCCACTCAGGACCTGTCTATTTGAGATCAACTACGGTACTATCCTGGTGGAGGGTTTGGAATAATCTGCACTTGACCTCACTTTCATCATGTTGTGTCAGAGTAGACTTTTGTGCTGATGTGTGCTTTTTCTTAATATGGAATGTATATATGGCACACGTGTGTGATTATTCCTAATATATGTGTATGTGAAGACAACACGTTATATAACCCAGTGATTTTTTGGGCTCAGATAGGATTTTTTTGTGGAAAAAAAAGTTATATAAGCCAGGGGGAAAGGTTTCCTGAGCACGAGTCTAATAAAATGGGAGGACCGATAGCTCTTAACTTATCCTGTTTTCCTCTTAGTTTCTTTTGGATTCCTTTCTATTCCAGTGATGAGGGTACAGGATATTTGGCATTGATAATTATTTCCTTGCCTCTTTGCTTTATGAACTGTGTCCAGGTATTTATGTTTCCTGTTATTTTCTTGTGGGTTTGGCAGGTGCTTATCATGGACAAAGTAACTGTCAAAGTGATGTCCTATTCTTGCAAGATGGCTGATATAACTGACGAAGGCATCTCATGTAAGCTCACTTGTATACATTTCAAGATATCTTTTTTATAGATTTGGGCTTTTTAATGAATGATTTTTATTATTTCAACTTCGGACATCTTAGAAAAAATGAACTAGAAGAATATGAGTGCTCAAGTGGCCAGCCACTGGAGAGATGGGGATACACACATTATAGGATGTAATGAGAGTGAACATCCAATCTAGGATAATACAGCTCATGGAATCTGCCATCAGAGCAAATCCTATTTGTGTAAGATGTCCTATTGAAGCACTGAATTTTGTGGAGGGTAGATTTTTTTTCCCAATTTTTCTAAAGCTACTCGTTGCTACATAGGTTATGTATAAACAAATGGTGGAGTTTTCTACTGAACTTATTTATTTTTCTAACTTTTGCATAAGTGAATATTTGCAATCATGTAAGTTGTTGCAATACAGAAACGGGCATTCTTGGAAGTAGACTGTGGAGAAGTTGGAGGCAGTGCTTCTATCTGCATTCTGTGCTTGTGAAGATATTTGTTGCATCCTTTATCTTACTTTTGTAGCTTTTCTCTATCCTAATAGTTGAATACGCAACAGAACATGCATAATTTCATCCAATGAGTTGGCAGACCGAAAATGGAAAAGGGTTGGTAGACAGACACTATGCCATTCGAATGTACTAAATCTCAAGAAAAGAGGCAGATTTAGAGAAGCAAAGTGAGCAAGCACTCTTAGGTCAAATCAAAATACACAAGCTAGTTTGAATAAAAGTCGCAGCAGGAAAAGGGAGAGTTGAAGCCAAGTCAGCATGTAGTTCAATAAAGATTTGTGGAAACTAAAGAGAAACAAGAGGTACTAGAACATAAAAAATCAGAATCAAAACAAAATTGAAAAAGAGATTGTGAACTTGAAGGCAGCATAAACAGTATGTAAGGAACAATTTCAGCAGTTCTTCAGGAACTTGACTATACCTCAAAAGTTCATCAGTAAAATCCTTTGGCTAAGGAAACACTACAAGGATGACAAATATTCGCCTGTTACAGCGCAAATCTCTTGACAAATTGTGTAAAGTATAATTGTGGACAGAGTAGCTGGATCATAGTCATAATCTGAAAACTCAGTCTTCATGTTCTACGAAGTATGTCTGCACTGAACAAAGTAGATTTGTGAGTATGGGCATGGTGCATATAATATAATTAGACTTAGGCATACATTAAATTTACTTTTATTTCAAAGTTATAATAAATGGCATAGTTAGAATCTTTTTTTGTAAAATGATGTAATCACGACTTAAGTTTAGTGATTAGGTATTTGAGAGTTATCATGTTATTTAATGTACTCCTTCCTCACCTATTATGCATTGAGAGATGGCATCACTCAGTGATCGAGCAATTATTCTCTCATTTATTTGTGTGCTTTCTGTCTATATTTTGTGTGTAAATCCAGTAAATAGTTCATGTTTCCAATTTGTGTAGCCACTTTAAGTGAAAAAGACTGTTTTGGAGCACTTTGTTAATTTGAAAGTATTTTAATGATTTGATAGAAAAGAACACAATTTTTTTTTGACTGGTGTTGATTCTTGACCATGTTTATGATTGTTCAACAGTGGTTGAGGACTTGAGTAAGCGGAGGCAGCCTCTTCCTGCTATGGAGGTTGTCTATTTTATTCAACCAACAAGGGAAAGGTAACTTTGTATTGTAAACATTGAAGTTGTTTTCATTTATTATCCAATATTTCTTTTTGTTGATGTGCATAATTTTTCATGAGTTGATAGAAACTCTAAGAATAGTGCCTCATCTAGTACGACAAGAGGTGCATAAATGTTGCATAGAGATATTGGAATTTGACTTTCTTTATAGAGTTAAAAATTTACTTGAACTTTCATGGACACTTCAGGAGCTCAAAATTGTAAACCATATTTGTGGATTGTAAGGATGTTGTAGTAGATTTTGGGACCACTCTTGCATGTTCTAGCCTAGAACAATATTGAAATTATCATGAATAGATTTAGAAGAGGAATACACATTTGTATACACTCATGTACATTAGAGAATAGTAATGATGCTTTCTACTTGGATGCCCTTAATTTGTAAGTTGTGGTGGGCAGTGAGAGAACATCGAGCACTCCAACCATTGTACATGTCATTCATTCATTTAACTCATCTGTTGCATAAAGTAACATATTTTAACTAATTAGGTTTGTTAGAAATTTTGGCTATGGAATAAACTATTCTTGCTCTTGCACTTGCTGTGTGTTCTTTGTGCTCCTCTTGTTCATGCGGGCACGGGGCGGGTACGGACAGGGGCAGACAAGCATGAGGGCATGAAGGCACGATACGAACGCAAGTAGGGGCATGATTCAAAGGCATGTGACAGTCGTCTTCAGGGCACGAGGGTACTAGGAAGACGCTCATAGTTAAGAGGGGTCACACTGGCAGAGTCTAGTGGGGGTAGAGGCAGAGGGAAAGAGGACTCGTAGATGACAGAGGCTCGCACAAGGTAGAGTCACAAGGACTCGCAAAGAGGATTGTGTAGGTCTGAAGCTATCAACTCTGTACTTACCCTGTACATTTTTCTGTGGGCATTAGAATTACGACCTGTGGTTTCTGCAGGGCAATGATTTTGAGGATGTTGGTTAGTTCAAAAGCCTGCGACTGTAAATTGTTGGGAATTGGTCCAATATGAAATATATGGATGGAGGAAGATCAGTTGGAGGACACGGTTTTTCCCAGAAGGTGAATTTATATAACAGAGGACATCTAGATTACTTTCACCAATGCAATAGGAACCAAGGAGAAAGTTACAGTACCGCAGATATAGCCTTGGGGTCCTATTTCTCATTCTGGAAGTCACAAATTAAAAACATGCTAAAACAGATGGAATACCTTGAAACCGAAAATCAGAAGTTTCATTCTGAACTGCAACAGGCCCAACGAAAAATGATTACTCTTTTGAGTCGGGTAGCTGAAGTTGAATCAGAAATTTTATCCCTCAGGAAAGCACTGAATGATGGGAATGCTCATAATACCCTCCAATCCCCAAATGATGCCTTGCACGTTGAACTTCTCGACCTTAAAAACAAACATGAGGAGATTCGTCAACAACATGCCACTCTCAAGCATGAGATAGAGACACATTAATTCTTGGGCAGAGGTTGTTAGGGGTGGGGACAAAACTCCCCCTCTTATTGCAGTTGAGGAGGTTGTGCGAGCTAAACTACTTGAAGAGCAAAACTAGAGGGCTTGTGAATTGAATTTGAAGGTTATAGGGCTTCTCTCACCTCCTTTGTTATATATATAATAATTAAATAAACGCAAAGAAATATAATGATAAATAATCTAAGCATCTTATATATATATATTAAAAAAAATACAAATTAAATTAATGTATTTAGTATAATTATAAAAAGGAAGAGACATGACTTTATGTAAAGCCACCTCAAAACCGATACAAATATATAAAATTGGGATTTTTATTGTAATTGATCATTAATCAAAGTTTATAAATAAATATTATATTTTTTAGTCAAAATTTGTCTTCATGTGGAGTTTTCCATTTCATTGGTATCAGAGCAACGTTGACGCTTGCTGCACAAGCCACCGCCGTCAAGGTCTTGGTCGCATGTTGTCCGTACTCTACCGCCGTTGCTGTTGCACCCACTCCAATTCTCCGCCTGCATCTCTCCCTCACCTTCTCTCCTCCGTGTTGTTCTTCCCCTCCTGCACCGCACGCCATCATCCTTGCATTTCCACCCCAGCTGCCTTACGCCCATGACATCGATTTCACCCCCGCGCACTCCATTTCCTTTCTGCACCCACCATCCCCATGCACTCCATTTTCCTTCCCTCGCTCCACTTGCCTGCTACCCGCCTCCTCCAAAACTCGTCGCCTTCCTTCTTCCACCTCTGCTCCTCCTGCGTATAACCCCAACTCCTCTGCATGCACGACTCCACTACGCCGTCCTCCCAGTCCTCAATTCCCTCCCGCTCCGCGAACTCGTGCTGCTCCCCACTTTATCCTCCCTCCCTGCGCCTGCACCTCCTCTACTCCCTCTCTTCTCCACCTTTGGTCGCCTGCCTTCCCCCCTTCCCTCTCCTTGC
>LPNX011169370.1:472551-493329 GCA_001517045.1 Pseudotsuga menziesii | reverse complement strand
ATATATATTATATTTATTAACATTTTATCCAAAGTTAAAAATAAAATTAAAAATAAAATAAATTATTATTATAATAAGTTATTCTAATATTTATTTATTTTTATTAAAAGTTCAAAAAAAAATCGTGCCTGGCTGGGAAAGAATAACCAACAAAAATAAATCTAGATTTAGCGTGGAGAAAATTCCAATAGTCACCAGAATGGGGGATGTCAACGCTAGATTGGACCAATTGGAAGAAAAAGTATGCAGAGCTCAAGGCGGAAATCGACAAAAATAATAATGCATTAACGTCATTCGTCACGAGCCTCAAGGCAGGAATAGAGCAGGCATCAGTGCGTTGAAGGCAAATCAAAAGAAAACTCAAGAGTATCTCGACAATATCTTGGCCACATTACCGCTGCACACTTTGGTTCCCCCACCTAGCCATAACCCACCTCTAGACCCCTTCAATACAGCTCATCCAAGTTCGCCTAAAACGCCAGGACAACACAACACAACACCACTCCATGAAGTCCCTTTCTTTAACTTTCTGCTGCTGATAACTTCTGCTCTCTGATCACTGCCAAGTCATCCCTGTATGAGTCTTATCACTGCCACACACTGCTCATGTACATCCTCGTCATACACAATCACTAAACAAGTAATTCTTCTCTGAACATCAGACCTGCATCATCATAACGTATCTTCAAATAGCATCGTCATAGGGTATGCATCCTTATCATCGTCATCACCAAGTGTTTATCATATAGAAATGCATCATCAATAGAAAGTGTAGGAGTGCATCATTGAGTGCATCACAAGCATCATCATATCATAGCATGTAATGAATCACAGCTTCATACTTCAACTTGTGCATTCACATTGAGACCACTGTACATACCACTTTCACATAACACTGTACATACTCTTACTGTTTATACACTTGTACATCAGTTGTACAAGTGTACACACCACTGTACACACCACCTCTGTACACACCACTGTACATATATACACATTACTTTACATTACTGTAACAACTCTTGTTTATTCATCATTTATACATACCTTGATTATTACTTAGTATGCCACTGTAGAAGATCATCACCATCACTGTTTTAACTTGTAGAAGATCCCAACTGTAAGAAAGCTCTGATTCTAGCAGCTGGTAACCTCAACTTTAGACTTTAAGTAGATCAAACTTCAAACTTAGGACTGTCGCACAAACTGTATACTCTCAAACTCGGCTCTGTCACAAAGAGGAAACTCAGACTTATCCCAAAAAATATTAACTCTGTGGAAGAATCCAGATAGGGCTGTTGCTGCCACGAAAACTCAGTCAACACAAGAGATAAAAGTTCGGGTCTGCAATAAAACTGGACTGTATGAAAAGAGCTGCCACCGAGTTTTACTGTACCCCAAAAAATTTGCAGTCTGCTGCTATAACCACCGAAAACCTTAGTCCAAGTAGGATGCTGCTATAATCACCTCAGTCCAAGTAGGCTGCTGCTATAATCACCTCAGTCAAACTAGCGAAGGTAAACCTCAGCCCACTTCACTATTCGTTGATGATGTTTTGTGACAAGAAGTTAGTGTATTTATACACTTAAACTAGCGTTGAGGAGAAGTATACTAGGGCCGACTTCATGAGGGAAAGATATCAATTTATTAAGTTTAAAATTGTTTTAATAATTAAGAGTTTAATGGAGCTGACTTGTTGTTACCACCTAAGTTGTACTTAGTGGTTTTTTATCAAGTGAGCCTGGTGAACCGAACAAAGATAACTTGTTCGGACTTCATAAGACCTTCAGTCTTGTTTCTGGGAAGCTTTGTTGTACTATATCACATGTTCATACCCCATGGGGGAATTGTAATAAATGTTCTAGCATGATAGTGTCTGTAAAAGACTCGGTCTCTTAGACTTTATTTGTCAATCCGATCAGCCCAGGGTGTTTTTTCCCTTGGTTATTATTGGTTGTTGAATAAACGACTAATAATTTCTGAGTTTTTCACTCCATACCTCCAAAGTTGGGGTGGTCGGCTTGGCATTTAGGCCTATTGAGGTTATTAGAGTCTATGTGTCAATGTATAAAACATGCTAGGCATCATGGTCGAGTCATATGAACATGTCCGAGTCTCCTTAGGTTTTTTCAACTTTTTTAAATTTTAAATTTTTTCATTGTTTTTTATGAAAATTTAATTTTTCCAAAACTTAGGCTATTTTTTAATAGTTTAATTGGAAAAATTGGTTTTGTAATAAAAGTGGGCTTGGAAGTCAGATTCAGTCATGTAGGTGCTCATTTTCAAGCTAAGAGCACCCAGTAAACCTATAGACCCACTATTTCCTAGTTTTGAGTGATTTTCCATCACTCAGGTCAGAAAGCCCCAAAAAATCATTTATTGATTATTTTAATTAATAAATTGATGAATAATGGAGCAAATCCAAAATCCTAGATTAGTGGATTCTCAGCCGATTTGATTGAAATCAATCAGATCTGAACCAGATTGACTGGATCTGACAAATCCTTGACTAAAGGAGGTGATCTGGACAGATCCAGAGTTGATCTTCAGCATCCTTTATGGGGAATTGCGCCCTCTCTCTCTCCTCCACACGTGTGGGCTCTCCTGGAAGCTTTGTGGATTGATGTGTTAGTCTGTGGGTTGATGTGTCAGCTCAATCAGCCCCCCCAATTGACAAGTAGGCTCATTTCGGCTTCAGATCAGCATTGATGGACTCTCCCTCAGCTGCAGTGGTCTGTCTCCTTGGGATTTGCGCCCCTCCTGGGCTGGATCTCCTGTTTTGTGTATAGATAAAGCTCAGGCTGCCTCTTCCAAGCTAGTTAGAGTTGGATTGAGGAGCTGTTGCCATTGTAATACTGCTATATTTTTATTGTGAATAAAGAAGCTTTGGAGGCTATACCGTGTAGTGCATGTGTTTGTGTGGATTTCAAGCGTCATGCTGCTAATGTGGTAACTGCAATTTCTTTCCAATTTCTGTGTTGCTTTTGTTTTATGGCTTCAAGGATTCAGTTGAATCAAGTAAGGGTGTAAACTAGGCAAGTCAGATTACTTGCTCTTGTTTATCCATATTATGTATGCTCAAGAATTTCAATTACATGCTTAAATAAGATTATTTTTGCATGATCTTTCATTTTTGTTGCTTTATACATCTATATCCAGATCTCACGAGGTGTTGTGCAGGCTTGTGTTATCTAGTTGCAGGTTCTCGATTGGACGAAGGTGTGGATCAAGATTGACGCCATTCCTTATCTAATAAGCTCAAGACTCTGTCCCTCAGCGCTCCACAAAAGGGCCTCCTTTCAGCTTGTTCCATTCAAGCAACGAGTTGACCTTCTCTCCTCTTCTTCTCATTTCTTTAAAAAATCATTTTTCTTACCTGGTTACTGTGTTCTAAAGCTTTGTTATCATTTGGATCTGTTATATCAAAGTAAAATCTACATAGATCTGCTGTTTCAAAGCTCATAGTCTAGATCTCAATTTTGAAAAGTATCATTAAGCATTCTAAATCTAGCATAAGGAAATCGTCCGTTTTGCATGGCAAGTTACAGAAAATCAGTAGGTTGCATGCTTTAGATTTCCTTTTATGTTTTAAAAAGATTAAATCCAACAATCAGTGCATATTTCATTGGCTGCACAAACAGCAAGCCAAGATCCCAAGGAAATCTTGCTTTCCTTGGTTCCTTTTTCACCTGTTTAGCTAGTTTTAACTTAATCTTTTTTGAGTTAAGGTAGGCTGATCCAAAGGTACTCTTAAAGTGCTTTTGGGCATATGTTATTCTAACATGCTTGCTGGTTTGTAGCAGGTGTAACAGAAAAGAAAAGAAGCTGCTGTTCGAAAGTGGCCTCGGGAGTGTTCAAATCCCCCCAGGGGTCTCCCATTCCACTAAAATTTAAAAATTTTGCAGAGTTGTAAGATCTTGGTTTCATCCCATATAAGGACCAAGAGGTTTCTGATATTTCAGCTTGCTGATATTGTAACCTATAATAATAAAATAAAATCTTTTTTGAGTAGGCTCTTTCGAGCCCGCTCCCCATTCCCCCAGGGGGGATCTACGTCGATTTCACTTTTGTGCTTTATTTTATTTTATCTGCTCTAGTTTAGTAATGCCATGCAGGATTGTATACTTTGATATAATTTTGCACTATTCCATACTTTAATTTCAAAAGTAATCATACTACTTACCCCACGACTTCCCGATTGACCTGCAAGGGGAAAGAGAGGCGTGGTAGGGCTAATTAGAAAACCAGCATTGTGTATCTTTGATTTCTTTTTCGTCAATTGTTTTGTTAGCCATAATAAAATTAACTCCTCCTTGATTCCTCGATTGAGATCCACTTGGATCGAAAGAGGTTCCTCAAGGGTTTTCTTTTTAACAAGAACACCTATCTTAAAATCTACTAAAAATAACGAAGACTCCAGTGTGTATGCTCTATACTTGGCTGCGGTTCGTCCGATCAGTCAAGCTGCATCAAAAGCACTTGAGTGACTAGATTGATTAGTCTTCATCTCCCAAATTGACAAACCATCAGGCGAAAATCCAACGCCTCGAACAAACTATAAGCGGTAGCAAAATACCCAAAGGAGTGGGAACAACTGGAAAGTGACCTCGAGGCGCCGATCTCTGTCACACCCCGATGGGTGCATTATGAACAATAGTCTCCGAGACTCCGTTCCAGCCCACATACACCTTGCGGGTAGCCGTGAAAGTTCACTTTTGGACATACTCCAAGTACCCCTCAGGTATATCTGGAGTCCCATTTTCGCCTAATTTAATTCATTCACATTCCACATTAATTTAAAATCTACCAAGAGACATTTGCAAAACATTATTTCAAGCGCATGCAAGCACATTATTTTCTCTGTTGACTCCATTTAAGGCACTGGTGATTTATTTCTTTCGATTATATATATATATTGAGTGTCATTTTTGTGCTTAATGCTTTAAATCTTGCATCTTGTTATCTTTTGCTTCCACTAGTTAATTTCAAAGCTCCTAAACAACTTAATCAATATAACACCATCACACTAAGTAATTAGCCTTAGTAACTTAATAGGGTCTACCCCCCTCGGCTTCGTTAGGAGTTGAGCCTAAACGGAGGAGTCAAGAACAAGGTGACAGCCTTGACTCGAGACATGCCCCTAGGGACACACCGAGTGGCTTGAAGATTTTTGCCACAAAAGCCAGGTGTGTGAAAGGCGGCAACACTTTCTGGCGCCGTTGCCGGGGATAAATCTTTTTATTCCCGAGTACGACTTTTGTTTTCTTCTTTTTTGTTTTTTCTTTGTTTGATGAATGCTTAGAGTAGATCTTTAATTTTCATCTGGCGACTCCACTGACTTTTTTCAGTTTTTATTTTTACAAACAAAAGCAAAAAATAATTTTTGTGAAAAGATTTATAAATGCTTATTTTTCTTTTTTCACATGGCGACTCCATTAAAGGATAAAACCCTGCTTTCTCATAATTTTGTTGAGACTTGTTGTGTGTAGATGAGCTCATACGACATAGTAAAACTTTAAATGCTCATTATTTGGCTGCTTTGGTTTAGTACAAAATACATGGTTGATATATGCTACTGATAAGCCGTTATGGATGATGAAGATTATGGTGCTCTGATTTCTAGTGTATATCCTGCCATCGATTTCTCGGGCATCTCGAGCTTTCCTAACTATGAACCATATCTCCAGGATGAAAGATATTCCCAGGCTTCGCCCTTTTATGGAAATGGAGATTCAGCTGTTTGTCACATCATATTTGTTTTTGCATTTGTGACAAATCTCAACATACTTCATGGGGATAATGTGATGCGAATCTTTGCTCATTCTTTGTAAAATAAGGCTTGGACATGGCTTTGTGGTCTTCCTAATAAATGCATTACCTCCCATGGAGATTTGTGTGCTATTTTTTTTGAGAGGTGGCATGATGGTGAGGGAGATATGATGATGGTTGTGTTACCAACTTTTTGTACCATAGTTGGGTTACCTGAGGAGCCGCCGGTTGACAGACATGTTCAATGTTTGATTCCAGTGTATTAGTTGATCCGTCTTCATGTCTAGCCAATATTGGCTTAGCCAGTTTTTGATTTGAATAATTTTGACCATGGCCCCGTGGGGTTTGTAATAAAATGTGCTAGTAGGGTATTTTTTAGTGGTTCGGTCTCTTGAGACGTAGAATCTCAAATAAGGTATTCCAGGGAGTTTTTTGCCCTTGACAATTATGCTTTGCCTATAGCCGAGTATAATTGACGAGGTTTTCTCCCGCTTCCTCCAAAGCTGGAATGCTCGATGCTAAATTCTGGGCCTTGGGGGGTTATTAGAGCCCAACTGAGTGTTATAAACCTACTAGGCATTATTTAAGTAGAGCATGGTCTTGTCCCAAGTTATCAGGACCTTTAAAATTTTTTCGAAAAAATCTTTTTGGAACGGGGAAATTTTTTTTAAAATTTTTAATTTTCCTTAAGTTTTTTAATTAATTTTTCCATAAATTAAATGGAAAAAACCTGTTTGTAATAAATCGGTCATTCGGACCCTGAATTTAGTGATTGAAGGCTCTAACTTTAAGCCAAAAATCATTCTTGACCAACCAGCCAGTCAGATCCAACTTTCGGATCATTAATCGGACACATAACGCTCTTTTTCTCAAAAAAGTCATTTTTGAGGAGAAAAATGAATTTTTATTAAAAAATGATTATTTTGGAGAAAATTAAAACTCTCCAAATTAATCCAAATTCAACGAAATAAAAGGCTAAATGTCATCTCATTGGGCATTTATGATGATTGGAGTTATCATAACTCAGCTTCAGTCAGCATTCAGTGAGCAATTAATTTATATTTAGTTAGCAGATTTGTCATCTCCAGCTAAAAAATGAGATGGAGAGCATTCATTGGTCCGATGATTTGATCGAGGTAAATACTGAAGCTTACACCATCAGTGGCCTTCCCAAACCTAGCAGGGGCTTCATCCATACCTAAAAGGTGGTTCTACCTACATCCAGACGTCTCTCCTCAAGCTCACGCCTTTCCTCAGCACAGGGGCGCCTTCCACACGTGTGTGCTCAATCTGGGGTTGTTTGCAGTGGCTAGGGTTGGAGTGGGGGTGCCTTGCCTAGGTGGAGGCCTCCCCTCACTCCCAGCTCTTGATTCTTAGGTTCTGGCTCTCAGTGGTGTTACCAAGACGGTCAGGTTATGTAATTTGGTTTTAGGGTTTTAGCACTCTCTTATTGTATAAATAGAGGCTCTTTCAGCTCTATTCGGATGGAGATTTTGGGTTTGAAGCTGAACACTCTGCCAAAATTATTGTAATATTTGTTTAAGATTGGAATAAAATTGTGACTTTGGAGGTCCATGCATGAGTTCTTGGAGTTGTGGATTCACATTGTCTTTGGTGATATCTCTCTTACCCTTCCTTTTTCAATTATTAAATCATTATTCATTGTATACTCTAGAAGGGCTAACAATCTAGTTTATGAGTATCTTGTTCGGATTTAATTTTGTGTGTAAGGGTTTTGCAGGGATCATCAAGGGTGAAGGACAAGCTTGAGATCAAGCTCTTCTTCTTGAACCAGTGTCTTTTTTTCATCTAATTCCTTCGTTTTGCAGGTTCTTCTAAGCGCTTCTCAATCCAAGAAAGAAACATAACAGTCAGAGTTCCTCCTTCCTTCCATCAACAAAGATTAAAAACATACTTGGTTACTTGGATCTACGAATTTCCCTCTTCTAGTTCTCTCTTTGCTCCTCGATTTCTTTGATCCTTTGCTTGCTAGCCTTTTCTTCTTTGCTTTGTTTTATGCCTTTTCTTACCTTTTCTTCTTCGCTGCCCCGTTTTTGCCTTAGTTTACCACCCCTTTTCTTCACTTTGGACAGCCCTTTTGTGCCCTAGTTTGTGTCCATTTTTCCCCCTTTTTGCCCTAGTTTTTTGGCCTTCTTCCACCTTGTTTTGTGCCTTTTCTTCTTTTTTTGTTCGCTGCCCTGTTTTTGTATTTTTATGACAGCCATCTCCCTTCTCTTCCGCTGTCCCGTTTTCATCATTCCTTGTATTTCTTTGGCCTTCTAGTTCGCTGCCCTATTCTTCCCTTCTCTTGTTTTTGACTTCCTCTTTGTCTTTCCTGTTTCTTCCCCTCCTCTTCCTTTTATTTCAGCCTTCTTTTGCCTTGTTCTTTTGCTCTCATCCAACATCTTCTTTTCCCTTTTTTGCAAGTTTCAAGAAAAGCTTCAAATAAAAGTAAATCACTCTCCTTTTTACGTAAGGTTCAATAATAAA
Source organism: Pseudotsuga menziesii (assembly GCA_001517045.1). Lineage (NCBI taxonomy): Eukaryota > Viridiplantae > Streptophyta > Pinopsida > Pinales > Pinaceae > Pseudotsuga > Pseudotsuga menziesii. The sequence goes on along the minus strand of LPNX011169370.1, from coordinate 485,070 downwards.
AAGTTGTATGCTTTCCTTCAAAAGTCCTTTCAAAGGTTGAATTCCTAGAGGCAAATTGTATAATTTTAATAAAATATCTTTTGTTTGAGTGGGGTTTTTAAGTGCCCACTCTCATCCTCCCCCATTTGGGGAGGCTTGTGTTGTGTTCATTTTTTTTGTATGCTTAGGTTAGATGTGTTTGTTCTCATAATATTTGCATCTTTTTTTTAGAATACTAATTGTTAGTCTATCACTTTTAATTTATTGAACAAGTTGATTACTTCATCTCTTAATTGTGTATCTTTTATATAAGTGAATCAACTTCCTAACATTCATAAATCTCTTGAATCTCACCATAAGGTGGATCAAGAGTGCTCTCTGTCGGAGAGTTTAATCAACCATCTTCATTTTATTTTTGTGCATCACATCGTTTAATCCAATTAATAGATTAAGTAAGACTCTTGAACTTGCAAAAACACAAGTCAATAGCACTCTCTATCGGAGAGCATCATTAGTATTGCATCATCCTTGCATTAGGCATCTAGACTAGATAAGACTCTTGAACCTTCGTCATAAGACAAGTTCAAGAGCACTCTCTGTCGGAGAGTTTAATCAATTAACTTAATAAAACTTTTTAACACACACTCCCTTTAATTAATTAACTCCGTTGATCATCCTTCACCTAGTATGCTCTGCCGACTTTTGGGTTGGGCTCGTACTCAGAACGGTGAACGGACTTGTTAAGTTTGCACAAGAGGATCATAATTAAAACCTTTTACCCCATAACCAACGCACTGGCGTTGTCTCGATTAAATAATCAGGACAAGTGGGCAAATTCCAAGTGTGGGCGCCGAGCAACCCAATTTGGGCACAATTGGTTAAGTTATTGAACACCTAGCTGTGATCCCAGACAGGTCCGTCATGTCTTCGAATGGAGCCATTGAAGGTATTTCCGGTTAGGATTTCCATACACCTTAGCAAGATCACCATTAAAATCTTTTAAAAAATACAAAGAGCACTTGCACAACCTAATATTCAATAGTTTTATTTCAAGACTTGCTTTTAATTTCTTTACGCATTTTCAGCATTTTGACTCCATAAGGCACAGGTTTGTTTTAATCCGCATAACTGTTATATTGGGATCAATTATCTGTGGCCTCTTTAATTTCTATCTGTGAATGCACATTTAAGAAGTCTTGAACTATTTCTTATCATTTAATCTCTTGTTAGCAACGTGGATTGCTTTATGTGTCGAACTCATAATAAATAAACACTTCTAATTACAATAACTCCTAAGTAACACCCATCCGCATCCGCAACTAAGTAAAACACTTTAACAACCTTAAGAGCCTTAGAAAACTCTTTTGTAGGGACTACCCCCCTTGGCTTCGGTAGGAGTTAGCCTAAACGGAGGAGCTAGGAGTAGGTGACAGTACGTAGCTCTGTGCTTGCCCCCAAGGTCACACCTCTCCCACTTTCCTAAGTGAGGAGACATCTTTCGGAAGATTTCTGTTGCTGGTGTGCAATCGGTAGACAACAGGTTGTAGAAAGGACCCTCACCTACCTAAATGAGATAAAGGAGCCCATGACTTCCATTGTAGATGAGGACACTCAGGATGATCCTATTGAAGAGCTTCAGGAGGAGCCCATGATTGAAAACATTGTTGAAGACTCTCCTCATGTCACCATAGATGAAAACATTGAAGATTTGAGGTATTCTCAAGTGTGTTGCAATGCTGATATTTTTCCAGAAAACCCTTTAGAGGAACCCACTGAGCAACACATCCTAAGTGATCCCATTGAGTATGTTCAAAAGGTTTCCTTGATTGAAGATAGTATTGAAGATCCTTTTCATAATATCATAACAGAAGCCTATAAAAAACTTATGATAAGATCAGTATGGTGTGTGATGACACTAGACCTTGTTCTCCATATAATGATGATAGTCTGGAAGGTTTACTGCCTTATGACATTTTTTCTGAAGAAGATGAGTATGAAAATGAGGGACACACCGAGTGGTATGAAGATTTCTGCCACGTAACCCAGGTGTGTGAAAGGCAGCAACACTTGTTAAGGAGGAATAACACCATTTATCAATTAAAAATTTGTTTTATTTATTAAACATTCTAATATTTAAACATTTTAATGATACATAAAAAACCATGTTTTAATGCAAGTCACTTAAAGGGCCGACTTCTAGGAGGGGTCTAATGTGGTCAAAGGTAAGTCGTTTATTAGGTTTTAATTCCTTTTTAATCCATTTTAATCACACACATTTACTTAATTAAAGGTTAACCAATTCACTACTTTTATTTATTAAGGAATTGTTTAAGATTAAAAACTTTAAGATAATCAAATTGATTTAAGTTGAGGGCTAAAAGTTACTTGGTAAGGGTTATAGGTTTAAGGGTCACCATGAGGGCCTCAAGGACTAATATAAAGTTGCAATGGGCATCGTTAGGACATTATTAATGTTTTTAAGGGCAAGGCATATAACATAGGGTAGATGTAGGCTTAGGGACCAAAGGTAAGAGTTTTAGGGTCTTTTGTTAGGTCAACAAAGTTACCGCATGCTTCATAACCATGATCATCAAGGTGTGGGTTCAGGGACTTCTCCTAGGGTATCATGGCCTCAAAACAAACACAAATGACCACAGAATGGGTCATTTGGAGTCTACACTTCTTCAACCCACCAAGGACACTTTTCTAGGGTATTAGGGCATAGGTTGCGGTACTGGGGAACCAAAGAAACAACTGGGAAACCAAAGAGATAGCTTAGGGATACTTAAACACTCTAAAGGATGTTCAGGGCTTTTGCCATTGTCCAAAGGGCTCCAAGGGATTCAGACTTGGGCTTAGACAAGATCAAAAGGTTTCCTTTGACATCGACACCTACTTAACCCTTAGGGGCTCCTCAAGGGGCACCAAGACACTCCGACACACATGTTGGCATCAATGATAATTTATTCAACACTCACAAGAACATCGACCCAGTATACCCATTGTTGTAGATGGAAAGGAATACTCACAAGTCGCTGGGGCACACTAACTTCAGTCTATCAGTGCCATTGATGAGAATCTAGCGCTATTTTCTGTTTTGCGACGCTCTATTTATATGATTGGAATCTCGATTTATAGAATTTCACATGAATTGGGATTTATTGCATAGTTTCCAACTGTATATATATTATATACTGACCTGTGTAGCTCTCTCTACATCCACAACTATCTTTAAGTTTCACCCTTCAAAACTACACTGTATAGTTATCCCAAGAATTTCATTACCAAATTGAAACAAATTGAAATTTTTCTTTGAGCCGAATTTCGAACTTCAAGGTTCAAATTCAGCGAACCTTGTGACTTAGCTCCTAAGTGTCTTAATATCATAAGATCCCCCTTAAGAACAAATTAGGATTGGATTGGAAGGAATGAGGCTCTAGAATGGAAGGGAGATGAGGCTAGTTTACAATCTTCCATGTGAAAGCGACAAAGAATATCACAAACATACTTAGATTGAGATTTTTTTTTTTTCATTGGTTTGCTAGACTTGGAGGCCAAGAAAATAATGCAAATGACCTAAGTCGGTCATTTCAAATTTATTTTGAAGGTTGGATTTTACATGGGTTAAAAGATTAGGGTCACTACTAGTAAGAATAAGGTCATCAACATAAAGAACACAGATTATGAGAAGGTTTCCTACTTTCTTGGTATAGACATTGTGGTTAGAATGACATCTAGAAAAACTAGTGTTAAGTAGAAAGCTATCCATTTTGGCATTCAGCACGAGGAGCTTCCTTTGTTAGAAAGTGGCAACAAGGAAGGTCTTTTATCATTGCATGTGTCCTTGCATGCTAGAAGACATTAAACAAGAAGCCAAATGTATTAATGTGATTTTCTTAAGTTTAGACTTAGGAAAATACATTAATTAATGTAATTTGACTTTGACCTAATGGAGTCAATTTTATAAAGTGAAAAGTGAAATAATTTAAGTGATGGCTAATCTAATCTAGGCCATTGATCTCTCACCGGAGGATCTCATCTATTGATCCATAGTGAGGGTTAAGGTTTTCACTTGGCCATTGAGTTAAAAGAAGATTTGGTGGAGAGGACACACACATAGAGACAGATAGGGAAGTTGGAGGAAGAAGTTTGTAGAGAAGACGAAGGAGCACTCACCCGAAAAATTTGTCGACAGATCAGGTAGAGCACAGAGCTGTACACACCCACGCAGAGGGAGGCCATACAACTCGACAGAGGCCGCCACAATAGCAACCCTACAGATTCCGTACAACTGCGCAGGAAGGCTGTATTGCTGATGCAGAAGGCCGTACAACTGCGTAGGGGGCCATACCGTTTTTGCTGGGTTTGCCCAATGATTTGCAGAGGTTCTATCTTTCCAGGTTGGGTATATTGATCCACTGGATTGTATTTGTTCTATATCTTCATAATAAATTTTCATATCTGACTGCTACACCGGTTTTCCCATCTTGGGTTTTCTCCAGGGGTTTCCATTCCCAAAAATACTATCTATATTGGTGTAATTATTGTTGAATGTTTCTCAGTATTTATTTTCCGCTGCATCACTAGTAAATGAAACTCAAGTGTGGTTATCAGTAAAAAAATAAAATATACTATGTAGCCCTAGTTTGAGTTTTAAAGGAAATTTACATGGTATAAGAGCTTTGATGAACTAAATTTGAGAAACAACATCAATATTGATAGATCAGGGGCAGATCTATTGAAGACACAAACCTAGAGTTCATATCTAGGGTTTGATAGGTACACTTCACTATGGCCGTATAGTTGAGAGTTGAGGATAGGCTCCAAGGGGCTCAAAACTTTCCTACTTGGAAAGAAAGGATCACAAGGATCCTGGATGTTAGTGATGCAGAGGAGCACATTGACTCCATGAAGGTTGCGCCCACAGATCCGACAGAGTTGGCAAGATGGAAGAAGTTAGATGCTAGAGCTATGTTGATTATCTTGGATGGGGTGAAGGACCACATAGTCTCTCACCTTTCTGGGAAGAAGACCGCAGTGGAAATGTGGAAGGCTTTGGAAGGACTTTACCAGTGCAAGAACAAAAACCAGAAGATGGTGCTGCAGGAGAGGATGCCCAATACCAAGATGGCCAAGGGTGAAGAAATGGTTCCTTATCTCATAAAGCTCACATAGATCAGAGACGAGCTTGGAGCGGTTGGCTCTAAGGCTGAGGATGAAGAGCTAGTTCAGATAGCTCTCAATGGATTTTCTAAGCCATGGGAAACCTTTGTAAAAGGTGTTGTGGCTAGGGAGAAGCTCCTTGATTGATAGAGATTGTGGGATGACTTTGTGCAAGAGGAGACTCGCATGGGTCAAGGTCCAGGTTTGTTGAATTTTAGCATTAGCATGAATACTTAAAAATTTGTAGATTAACTTTAAACAAATGACAAGTGCAGTAAAATAACATTCATCACATCAACACAATGGACACATGTATTTTTCACTGGGGAAACCTTTAAAGGACAAAACCCCAAAAAGCATTAGTAACTCATCTCGTAAATGAGATGACTAAAATTCTTCAAAAAGTTTCTCAAACCCCAATAGGGTTAACTGCAAAACCAAAAGATCAATTTTTCCAAATTACGTCAAAAATGCCCAATTAGGGCTTCTTCACGAAATGGGGCTTTTCTCTCTCTTGCCCAACAATTTACAGGCTGCGCGAAATGCCCAAATTTGCCCGTCTGTGCACCTACCCGGATTCTTGACTGTTTGCCCGAATTGTTTTTCTGCCCGTACACTGCTGGCCTGTCTGCCCAACTGTCTGCCTGGCTGCCCTGTGTGGCAGCTTTGCTGATTCTTGAAAGGGCTAGCAGCTAGCCTGTGGTCTTTCGGGTCTGTCAGCTGATAGCCCGAGACCCTAGGGTCTGCTCAGCAGCTGATAGCCCGAGACCCTAGGGTCTGCTCAGCAGCTGCTCCAGTAGATTGTTGGCAGCCCACAACCCTCATGGGTTTTCTCGGAGGCTGCCTGAGGGTTGGCAAGCAACCAAACCCTCATGGGTATGCTACTTGAGGGTTGGCTAGCTGCCCAAACCCTCACGGGTAGCAGCTCGAGGGCCAAAGAAAGAGGGTCGAGCCCTAGAGGGGTTGCCCAAAGAGAAAACAAGGGCAACCCATGAAGAGAAGGGGGGCTGCTCAAAACAAATCTCTGCTGCCCGAAATTGATGGTGGCTGCCCGAGATCTGAAGGTGAAGCTAGCTGCTGAAAAGGAAGGTTTGGCAAAAACCCTCAAGATAGAAAATTGGTGGAAACTCTTAGCTTAGGGTTTTGTCTTCAATGGATGATGATGATGCCCTAACTAGACTCATCCATGCTAGAGCACAATCATAAAATCTTTCTACTTCAACCTTGAGCAACTGTACCTGTGAGAGCAAGTGTGTGTGTAATAATGAATTGGCTTGATCTTCTTTTATATCCTTGAGTCACCTGTAAGTGGACCAAAATTAGAAAGAACAAAATAATATTATTTTATTCTTTTCTAATTTTAACTTTTACCTTTAGTCTTCAAAAAGGTCCTTTATGTATTTTTGACTTGTACCAAAAGTCCTTATGTATTTTTGACTTTTGCCTATGGTCCTTTTTCTTGTGGTCCAAAAGTCCTTATGTATTTTTGACTTTTTCCTGTGGTCCAAAGTCCTTGTGTATATTTGACTTTTTCCTGTGGTCCAAAAGTCCTTATGTATTTTTGACTTTTGCTTTTAGCCTTTTTCCAAGTGCCCCTGTGGTCATTACCTGTGGTCTTTTAATTCCATTCGAAGTACATCATCATAAACCAAGAGAGTTACTAATGCTTTTATCTCACACTTTGTGTGACACCAAGATCAGGTACTAGGGTGTCTTAGCCAAGGGTAGCTAAGCCTTGGAGAAGATCTCAAAGCCCATTGATCAAGGGTCAGAGTGTCACACATGCCTAGACCAAGTCTAGGGCTTATAGTGCCTTCCTGGTAAGAGACCAGGCGCCTCAGCCATAGAATGCATAATTTGACGCTAGGTCAAATACTTGGTAACATACCAAGCGCCTCCATTCTCCAAGAGAATGGCCCCTCAGCCCCTTGTTGAGTCCTGGTAACTGACCAGGTGCCTCCATTCAAAAGAATGGCTACTCAGAACTAAGCTGAGTCTACTAGTACTAGACTTGTCCACATCGTGGTCCCGTACCAGATGTCTACCATTCAACATAATGGTCACTCAACACAAGGTTGAGGCCCCCCAGTAGTGGACTGGGTCAATATCATGGTCCTTAACCAGATATCATCATTCAATAGAATGATTAGTCAACTCCAGGTCGAGTCCCCCTAGTGCTGGACTGGGTCCACATCCTGGTCTTGGACTAGATGTCTACCATTCAATAGAATGGTCACTCAACTCAAGGTTGAGTCCCCCAGTGCTGGACTGGGTCTACATCTTGGTCTTGGACCAGATGTCTACCATTCAACAGAATGGTTACTCAACTCAAGGTTGAGTCCTCCCCAGTGCTGGACTGGGTCCACATCCTGGTCCTGGACCAGATGTCTACCTTTCTCCTGAGAGAATGACTCTCGATGCTGCTCAGAAAAATCAACAAGGTTCATCTAGCAGTGCTCCAAAGATTGTGGATGAAGAAGCTCTAGCCGTATCAGAGAAGAACAAGGGCAAGGCAAAGAAAAAGAAGGGTGGTAAGAAGAACATTAACATGTCCAATGCTAAGTTGCAGGAAACTTAGGTCTGGCACTCGTTTCACCCTCGAAAACTCGCTGAAACTCGGAAACACGTATGGTACTTCATAGAAACACGTTTCTTTTACGAGAAACTCGTCCGCACGGACGGAAACACGTTTCCTCTCATGTACGAGGCATTTCCCATCAAATAAAAGCCTGTCACTCAAGGCCCAAAATATAGTAGTGGGCGTTGTGCAGATTGCGATGCCAAGCCAGAATTTACTGACTTGGGCCTCTCTCTTGCTACACTAGGTATTGCGGAACCTAGAAGTGGAATTGGAAATACTTCTTCCACTTTACATTTTGTTGTTGAGCATGTTTCTTGTTCTATTTTTAAGGAAGACTATGAAGATGAGGATGACAATTAGTCTGAGCTCATGTTTTACTGTTCATAGTTTGATACATTGTACTGGTAGCCTCATACGTAAAGACTAATTTTGGATATAAACCAATGTTACAAATATCGTGTCGACGAATATATCGTCGAGGTTCCAAAAAGAAATTATTGGATTTATCGACGAAAATGTCGGCAAACATCGACAATATATCGACAAAATAAAAAATACAAAAATACAAAAAAGTCACAATATTTTTGAAAAAATCGGCAAATATCGCGAAAAAATTGGCTAATATCACGATAAAATTGGGAAAAAATCGCCAAAAAACGGGGCGATATATTGTCGATATATCGCCAGTGAGTTAACATTGAGATGTTGCCGATATATTGGTGATGTTTGTAACATTAATATATACTATATAGCTTCGTTTACAAAGGTTGTTTTTGGATATTACTACTTGCATGAATGGAATGATATAGACTTGGGTCTATGAGTAAAATGTAATGTTACATGTATGATTTAAATTTTATATGTAGCATTTATCATTTATCATTGGCAACGTTGATTGTAGCTAAATGTAATTAATAATTTATGGTTTATGTTTTATAATAATTTTGTCCTTGCTCATATATATATATATATATATATATATATCATGTTTCCCCGTTTCCGAGATTTGGGGGGGTTGCATTTCCAACGTTTCCTCGTATCCCCGTTTCGTGCAACTTAGGTCCAAAGTCAAGTGTTTTATCTGCCACAAGCCAAGACAGTTTGCCTCCAGTGCCTAGACAGGAAGAAGAAGAACAATACCCAGATGGCAGGTTTCGCAGAGGTGGAGGAATTCAACAAAAACTTCGATGAAGATCTTTGTTTGATAGCTTGCATGGCAAGCACCATAGGAGGTAGCGTTTGGTACGTTGACAGTGGAGCATCTTGTCATATGATAGGACATCAAAGGTTCTTCAAGAGCTTGCAGGAGGGTGGATTAAATCTCCACATTGAGTTGGGTGATGATGCGCAATATCAGGTGCATGGAGTTGGTACTGTTTCGTTTCAGAGGGAGTCTGGCAAACCCCTTAGTTTTGCTGATGTATTGTATGTTCCGCGGTTGACCAAGAACCTCATATTTGTTTCCACCCTAGAGGACAAGGGATTTCAGGTGAAGTTTTGATACCATAGAGTGTATATCAGGCCAAAGGGGCCAGATAGGAGTTTGGATCGGGTGATTGGGATTTGGTGCAGGAAGGTGTACAGACTACACTTTGAGTCTGCAAAGGTTCTAGTCAGCAGCAACAATAGTCAGGGTTAGTTGTGGCATAGGAGGATGGCACACTTATACCATGGAGCACTGAGGCATTTGAGACAGGCAGTCATTGGAGTTCCTCAGGTACAGGAGGAAAAGCATAACCACTGCAAGGGTTGTGCATTGGGAAACCTTTCCCATTGAGTGAGCACAAGTCTAAGGGAACCTTGGACTTAGTGCATTCGAATGTTTGCGGATCCACGAGTGTCCAATCGTTCAGTGGCTACAGCGATTTCATCACTTTCATGTTGAAAAGTTACCTAGGAAGTGTTTGTCCACCTAGCATTGCCTTGGGGTGGACAAGGACACTTTAAATGGTGACTCCTAGTCAAATTTAATTAATGAAGTGAGATGTACTTCATGTTTTTTAAAGTGACATCATTAAAAAGTAAAAGTCATGGTTTATCCTAAGTTCATATTTAATAAAGTTAAGTGAGTGATTAATTAAAAGGGGATGCTCTCACTTTATTAAATGACATGAGGTGCACTAAATGTCATTTATTAATTATTCTAATTGAGCATTTAATGTGAGCCCTTCATCTATTCTAATCTTGACCATTAGATTGAAGTGGAAATTGCCATGAACAAAAATGGACTAGGGCAAGGCAAACCCATCTCATTATTCACTTTTCAAGGAGAAATTTTGGAGAGAGGAACAAGAAGAGCAGAGAGGTTTTTGGAGAAATTTCATAACCAGCAGGAGAGAGAAAGAATTTGGGGACATAAATCGAGGAGGATTTTGGGCACAAATTTCGAGAAGAAAATCCGTATAGCAACACAAAAATCGAGGATATTTTGTACTGCATAGATTTCGAGGAATCCATTAGCAGTACAGACGAGCACAATAATCGAGGTACGACTGCACAGTTTTTGAGGATCGTACAACAATACAGACTGCATAGAATTCGAGGACCGTACAGTACGGGATGGGCACATTTTTCTAGGCAAGGTACATAATTTAAATTATGTTTGTACAGGCAGAATTTGGGAACGAATTTTGAGGTGAAGTTTGGCACATAAATCGAGGAGAAAAACAACAGTAAAGTTTTAGATTTCGAGAAGAAAAATTGATAAGTATTGTTGTTTTAATTTTTGTATTTTACCTGAAGAAATAATAAATCTCTCTCATAAACAGGTTTTCCCTTAGGGGTTTTATCTTGGACCATTGGTAAAAAATATCAGTGTTATTTTCACGTGTGTTTGGTTGTTTTAAATTTCAGAGTTTGAAATTTTTAACTGAAAGAGAATTTTTGAATTGTTTAATTTCAGAAAAAGAATTCCATGTGTTTCAGTTCAGTCAATTTTTATTGAAAAATTGTGCAGTCAAGGGTTTGGGCATTAAACTATGCAGAGAAGCTAACAAGCTTGAAACCAGGTTGGGATTCCCAAAAAATTTCATTTCATTGATGACTATTCCAAGAAGACTTGGATCTATTTCCTGAAGGCCAAGTCAGAGGTCTTTGAGGGGTTTCAGGAGTTCAAGACTCTCGTAGAAACCAGACAGGAAGGAAGATTCGAGTATTGAGAACAGACAATGGGGGTGAGTATACCTCCAATGAGTTCTTGGAGTATTGTTCATCAGAGGGGATAAAAAAGAAAAAACACCGTTCCTGATACCTTGCAGCAGAATGGAGTGGTGGAGAGAAAGAACTGGACATTGGTAGGAGCAACCAAGGGCATGTTATTTGATTAGGGATTGCCACTATTCCTATGGGCTAAGGCATATAGGACCACATTTTACATTCAGAACAGGTGTCCCCACACAACTTTGGGGCTAAAGAAACTCGAGGAGGTCTTCACAGGCACTAGACCATATGTGAGCCACTTGCGCATATTTGGAAGTGTCTGCTATTGTCACATTCATGTTGACACTAGGAAGAAGTTGGACCCTTCTGGAGAGAAGGTGTTACTTGTTGGTTACAGCGAGACTTCGAAGGCATACAAAGTATATATTCCTGCTCGCAAGAGGATCATTGTGAGCAGGGATGTCCAGTTCGATGAGGACAAAGCCTTGCAGAGATCTATGGACTTACTAACACAAAAGCATCCCACACAGGACTCGAGTGTCAAGTTGGAGGAGCCACAGGTACAGGTACAGGTACAGACACAGAACACAGGTTCTAGTAGTCAGAGGGAGTCAGGTGGACAGGATCCTTTAATCATTGACTTGGAGGATGAGTCGCAGCAGGAGACGGATGTCTAACAGCCGCAACAGGTAGACATTAGGCCACGACCTAAGTGGTTTAGGTCCATAGTTCAAGATTCCAGGCAGGTGACTCTTCCACAGAGCTCCATGAGCCGGAGCAAACCACCAGAGAGACTTCGCTATATGGCTTTGGTGACAGAGTTGATTAACTCCGAACCTCCCAGTTTCAAGGACGCTGCACAACATGACGTGTGGCAAGAGGCCATGGTTGAGGAATATGACGTGTGGCAAGAGGCCATAGAGGTTGTGCTGAGGCCACAAGGTAAAAAGGTGGTGGGATCCAGATGGATCTACAAGGTAAAGGATGCAGCAGACGAAAGCATCGAGAAGTACAAGGCGTGCTTCGTGGCAAAGGGTTTTTCACTGAAGGAAGGTATTGACTATGAGGAGACCTTCGCCCCTGTTGCCATATATTCTTCTATTTGGACTATTATCTCATCAGCAGCAGAGATGGGTTGGCGTGTTCATTAGATGGACGTTAAGACTGCCTTCCTCAACGGACTTATATAGGAGGAGGTATTCATTGAGCAACCTGAGGGGTTCGATGTGGAGAACAGGGAGTCGCATGTATGCAGGTTGCAGAGAGCTCGTTATGGCCTCAAGCAGGCATCTCGGGCATGGTACTCGAGGATTGACAACTATTTATGGGAGATGGAATTCCAGCGGAGTGAGGCTGACCACAACATGTACTTCTTGTTAGGTGAGGTACCTCTCATAATGGTATTATATGTAGACGATCTCTTTCTTACAGGAGATGAGAGGCTGATTGACGACTGCAAGTCCAACCTTGCAGTTGAGTTTGAGATAAAAGACCTTGGGTTGATGCATTTCTTCCTAGGTTTGGAGGTTTGGCAGAGAGATGGGTGCTTCTTCATTGGACAGTGGAGATCTTGAAGAGATTTAGGATGGTGGATTGCAAGCCTATGTTCATACCTCTAGTCAATGTCACAAGGTTCG
>LPNX011169370.1:395881-465660 GCA_001517045.1 Pseudotsuga menziesii | reverse complement strand
TGCTGGATTCCAATCAACATGGGAAACCATGTGACTCCATGTATAAGAGCATGCTGCACACTGAGTGAATTGGCTCGAGTTCGGTGACCATGAGATTCAGCAAAAATTCGACAGTAGATGGAGTAGATTTTGGTTAATTTGTCTTCAATGCCTTGGAATCATGGATTATAATCTTGAAAATGTTGTTTTCCTTTAAAATTTAAGTATTTGATGTATTTTTTAGCAAACCGATTCATTAAATTCAAATCGGCCGATTTATGACCGATTCATTACCGATTCCGATTCCGATTCTGAGTTGGCCCTCGACCGATTCCGAGTCCGATTCCGATTTTTAAAACTATGGTTCCAACATACATAAGTGTGGGCTCCAAGACCCAAGTCTCCACATGCAAGAGGATCAAGATCTAAGCTTGTGGACTCAAGGACCCCACAAGAACTCAACAACCTTAATACCATCCAATGCAAGCATTGGGCTCCAAAATCAACACATCAAGGAACTTACACACATGAGCCACATCATCCATCCAACAACCAATCAAGAGACCAAAACAAGTACAATCATAACAAGCAGCACAAAGGCCAGTAACCAAAGATCAACCGAGATCAAGGAACTCGACAATGGACTCAAACGGGACCAAGGTGCAACTTAGGGGCACTTGACAAAGTCAATGGGTAACCAGGGCTTTTGTCATTGTTCGAAGACCTCCAAGGGCTTCAAGCTTGGGCTTGGACAAGGTCAAAAGGGCTCCTTTGACATAGACAACCACCAACTAAACAATAACCCTCAGGGGCTCCACAAGGGGCACCAAGGACTCAATAGTTGGCATCAATGACCATACACCGTTGGCATCAATGACAACTTAATCAACAATTTTCTCATTGTTTTTGGTTTACCGAGTTTACACAAGGCGCACCAAAAGAGCATATATACTCAAGAAAACCTTTTCTGCTCTATATTTGGTTTGTCTAGTTCACATAAAACCTTTTCCACTCTATATTTGGTTTGTTTAGTTTGCATAGAGTGCATGACAAAGAGCATATGCAGATAAAAAAGGTAACAAAATGGGAATAAAACAGAAAACCAAGACAATATGAATATTATGATAACGATTAAAAAAAATCCGTAAATGTGAACATTATGCCTGTGGATTTAGTAAAATGGTCATATATTAGGCAACCAGAAACCATTTTGAGTGAAACAAAAAGTGTACCCTAGTAAAATCAACACTTTGGATGCTATTGAACACCTCTCTCAGCCCAAAAATGCATAGAAATAGTAAAATTCAGAAATCCTTTGATGCATGCAACTATACAGATTCTATATCTTGATCAACAATGGGAGCAAGTCTTCATAAACACTTTGATACCATGTTTGACTAAAAAGGGACCATCATGTGAAAAAGGGTTCTATTCACATGTTGAAGATTTCTAGAGGGTGAATTTTTGGAGAGGTAGTCAAGCCTTGGTTAAACATTGATGCACCTAAGCAAGTGCTCCACTTTTTTGCTCTTGGTGTGATATCCCAAATTGGTGTAATCTGATATTGGTGTAATCTGATACAAAGTCTAATATGTATTAATGAAACTGACAATTAATCAACCATCATAACTAGTTAATGCATATAAATATACTATCACACGACATTCTGTCAATCAATTCTATTATCCATCTTACTCATTATTAAATATATATTATCAATCCTTTATGGATTTCAGCCTATTGTCCTTATGTTGGGTATTCCACATTAATTGAAGTATTGTTCATTTCATTTGGGTATCAGAGTATGTTCTGATTCGACTTTTGGTCACACAGAAATTTCCAAAGTTTCTCTTTCTACTAGGTCTTTGACCACATTATAATTTCAATTATAAAAGAGCATTTCGTTGCAAGCTCAAAGAGATTAGAAAGAAAGAACACAAGTATTACAAAAGAGAATTGTCAACATTACGAGAAGATTAAAATAGACCTGCCATGTTGCTGATCAAGTTGACCACTGTACCGTCCTCTCTACTGTCAATGGTATGAATTTTCCATGCCTAGACACAACTGTTGTATCACTCATCTACAACCTTTAGTTGAGCCACAACCTTCTGTTGAGCTGCCATATCACATTGCAATTTGCCACCATACTAGCTGGTTGATTAGCTGATCGATTCAACTGAAGACGTTCTATTTCAAGCTTCATAGTGAAGTATGAAAAGTTATTTAAGAGCATCAACCGTCTTTTGGCCTTCATCATTCCTATCACTGTTATCCTTTGCGTCCTTCCAGAACTAGTGTTTTCATTACTATGACCCACCATTTCTCTATTCTGATAATGACAGAAATATAGGCAAGTTAACGTTCTGTTACGGATTGAACCTTAGAAACCGACCCTTCCATTTTCGTTGCTTGGATGCCCATGGAGAGACCGCTTCACTGTAGTGCAGCTTTAGTCATATTCGGAATTTGTTTCTCTCAACCTGGTCTATTCATCATCCCGACTTCTGACAGTCTGGGAGCATTTTTTATTTTTGTCTTTACCATGGTATTTTTCACAAATCTGGGCGTAATGCACAAAATCCCTACTATAAGCTTTAATGCCTCTACATTATTTCTCTAACTGCTTCTTGTAGATGGAAGTAAAATTCTGTAGGGTTGATAAAAGCTTTGTCATTTTTAGGTCACAGGGCCGAAAGATGTTGATGTAAAGTTCCCACCCAAGCTACAGCTTCGACATGAGCATCTTCTTAAGCTGCGAGAGATGTGAACAACAATTCTCTTGTCTGCTTTCCCATTTTCAGACCAGTACTATTGCAATTGTCTTGACTTACTTTTAAAGTCTGACAATTATATGCCAAAGTTTTGCTGCCAGGGAAGACGCCCTTGTTAGCTTCTACTGCACAACCAAATATCTAATCCCACTGGTTTTGGAAATAAGTATCCTCGAGGAAGGCAAGCAAGAGATCTAGCATTGAACTTGTAGAGTAATCATAGAACAAAGTCAGCTGCTGGTGGTGACCTCTTTAATACTTCCTGGAAAATTTGTAAGATCCACATTGACGATGTTGTCGCGTAGAGTTCTAAAAAGTGCTTTTGTGGAAGCTTTTCCTTCAGAAGTAGGGTTGCCAAGCATAACAAATTTATTATCTACACCAATTTATGATATAACCTTCATATAATCATCATCATCACCACCACCATTAAGAATATCATGTAAAATGCCTTTGATAGCATCTCCTCCTACTCTCCCCTCTGTATTCCATCGAATCAAAGCTTCAAAACTGGGAGATGAATGTTGGATTAAGGATGTTGTCCCCAACCAATAGCCATACATCTTACCAAAAGCTGAGTAATTTCTTTCATATTCATATACTTTGGACTCTGTGCAGGTCTAGTCATAAAGATGGAGTGATCTTCATTAGTGATGGCCTGGGTCTTCAATTACGAAAGTTTGTGTATATGATGACCTGAATTGCCCCACAACTGCAGAGAAGCTGCCACATCACAACTTTACCAAAGCTCATGGGATCACACTCAGTCCACATGTGGAGAGGCAGCTACAGGTATCTCAGGCAGGGAAAAACCACCCTGCAGAGCCTGAAATATATTCCTTTTATGGTTAATATTAAAGGCTGGAAACAAATCTGAAACAACCTCTGATGCTACCACAATTTATTCAAGATCATTATTTATTGTTTACCAAACTCAATTTTGTTACTGTTTAGATGCACAAAAGGAAGCCTTAGTCTTATTGGCACTTAATCTCAGTGAGCTGCATCTTGACTGCAGGGCTCATTCCTTTAAGAAGTTACTCTGCTATCACTTCACAAACTGCCAGACCTCAAGTATACCCCTGTAGTTATCCAAGGAACAGCACCTCTGTTACAAACTCCAGAGCCTCTTCTCACCCACAAATAATCAAGAATGTGGTAGAAACCACAAATGCATGCCCATGCAAAATTTGGGGTAACATATGGAAAATAACTTAATTTTTGTGGCTGCCTTATGTGTGCTGGCAAATCCATGAGGTTTTGGTGTTGATAAAATCATGAAGGAAACATTTTCAGATTCTGGATGAGGATTTATAACGTCAGCTGCACGTATATAATTTAGACTGCTTTGAAATAGTTTCTTCAAAGAAATTGGTTTGTTGCTTTCAGAACATCCTTTTTTACATTAATAGCTGTCCTCTTTTAACCCTGTTGCTTTTATTGTGCAGTGTTTCTATGTTCATTTCTGACATGACAGGAAGGTCCCCATTATACAAAAAGTACGCAAAAATGATCTCAATCTTTTCCCCCCTAAAAATAATTACTGACTTGGGGTTATTTTCTTCATAGTCTAACCACTGCATTTAATTTTTATTTAAAATTATTCTTAATTATTGCCGTCATTGCTCCTATCATCATCAACTGACATTTTCTTTTGGGAGGTTATTTTTCTCAGGGCATATGTGTTCTTCAGTTCACCTATTTCAAGAGACTTACTTCAACTCATCAAAAAGGATACAAGTCTATTATCCAGAATATCTGCTTTGAGAGAGGTATTAAAGAGTCACATTTCTCATTTATCAAGGGAGGACTGAATAGTTGTCAGAAAAGAATGACCTTCTTGAGGCATGCATTGTAAAGTTGATCATGAATGTTGAGGGTCCAGAGTATGCTTTATTCATAAATGATCTCATTTTCAATTGTCCATGATGTGCAGATGAATTTGGAGTACCTAGCTATTGATACTCAGGTATAGTTTTATGCTTAGTAATAGTAATGCTATTTCCCTTTAGAAAACATGTTTAGTTGAATTTATCATGTAATTGCTCCAAGAAAAGAATCTTTTTCCTCAAATCCTATTATCATTTTGTGTTTAGGGTAGTATTCTTCATTATCATATTGTCCTCCCTCATGGAAAAGATGGGGGGTTTTGTTTCGGGGGAGGAATGAAGGGTGCTGTATTGTATCTTTACTTCTACTTATAAAAGAGCATATATTAATGTTTTCTCTCTATAGCTATAGGTTCTTCCCATCTGGATTGACTAGCAGCTTTAACATTTTGTTGATGTTCTACTTTAACAGTTTGTTGAGTCTTCCACTTGAAGTGTTTGTTTGAGATCTATCTATTTTAATACCGATGATCTTTTGGTTCATTGTTTGTTGTGCATACATCATAGGGATTTTCTACAGATAATGAGAGGGCACTTGAGCAACTATTTTCAGAGCAGAGTGAGAGAACTCAAGACTATAAAGTTTGCATTGACACCATGGCATGTCGACTTGCCACTGTTTTTGCGTCTATGAAGGTTTGTCCTTTACTGTTATCCATAAAATTGGAATGTTTATTTTTATGTTCTTGTTTTGTTATGAATGTTGTGATGTGTTTTGAATAGCTGAGATAATTCATGAGTGCAAGCTTTATATGTTATGTACAAGTTCTAGTTGTTCGAGATCTAGATGAGCAATTGAGAACTGAATATGCAATTTGTACAAGGTAAAAATCACATAAAAACTAAGATACCAGACACGTCCAAAAGGGCCTGCGTGTCCTGAGCGTGTCGGACATGACTTTTCATCGTGTACTGATTTCGGACACGCGTGTCCCACACTGTCACCAACGAGTGCTGATTCCAGGACATGTTTTCCATCTTGATCGACACGTTTTCCGGGACTATTGATAGAGAAGATTTGTCATTCTTCCATCTTGATCTACCCCTTTTTGTATTTAGTATTTAGTATTACTATTAGTCTATTTGGCATTTGCCAGTGGCGTTCCGACATCTATGTAATACATTTTGATTTTGATGACTTAATGAGAAATATGGCTCTGACTCTTGAGTATTGACATCTTGATCTATGACTATCATGAGTATCATGAATTATCTATGTGTCTCATAATATCATTGTGATTACTGATTTGATTTGTAAATGTGCATTGATTCTGATTTCTATTGAATATTTGTAAAAATTTGGATCTATATGTCTATATTTTTAATATATATATATATATATATATGTGTGTGTGTGTGTGTGTGTGTGTCCTGATTCCAGGGGTCACCGTGTCCATGTCGGACACTCGAATCCCCGTGTCAGGTGACTTAGCATAAAAACTACACTTGACCTAAGGTTGGTAACCATGGTGTGCTTGTTTGCAACTAAGGAAGGTAAGAGCACAAAGATTCGCTGAAACAAGGAGACTTGAGAACATTTGGACAAAACTGCAGGCACTGCAAAAGGTAAATTCGTTTCAGAACCTTCCAAATTGTTGGCAATTCATCACTGGGGAGATGATTTTATATCATTAAAAAATTCTACGTTGTGTCCAAAGACTCTTTATGCAGGTGTTTGAGAAGAAATAGCTAGGGATAATGTTTCATCTGCTATGATAGAGGTGGAACCTATGGATGTCATTCTTGTAACTTGTTTTCCAGCATGATGTGACTTGCTCAGATTGTGAATGATGTGTGCAAGGTGATGGAGGCTCCTCTTTTAAGTGCGCCCTTTGTGCCTCCTATTTCCAGCTCTAATGAAACTGTGCCTAATGTTTCTAGGGGGATGACTGTTTCTATTTCAAACATAGCTCATCTTAGATCTACCTCCAATTTAAATCCTGATCAAATAGTGAATGATGGGGCCAGGGCTTTGGCTCTTTCAAACACCTGTGAAAATATAGGCATGGTGGCCCTCCTCTTCACGTAGAGGTTATCCTTTCCTGAAAGTGTGATCCTTCTTTTCCATCCTTTCTTGTGCTTGTGGGTTCACTTGGTCTATTGCCTGCTTTGATGCTGTTAACACCCAAACCTACATTGTGGTAGTTAGTTGAGACTTGGTGCAAGTTTAGACATGATGCCCATTATCACCTTGATATTCATGTCTCTCACTTTGGGCTGGCACTTTACCAACTTCAGGGGGTGTCTTTGGAACGAACAATATTTGTTTCCTTAATATGAACAGTAATTCAGTGGTTGAATATCCAATTTAAGTAGGACAACAGGTTATAATCCATAAAGGACAAGTATATAATAAATGTATAAAATATAAGATATGAGATGATATACAATGACCATGTGATGGTGTACTTGTAACATTTACTAGTCACAATGGTAAGTCATGTCTTTTAGATAGGACGTCCTTTCATTAATCATTAATTATTATTATTATCATTTTTATTTATTGTTAATATTATTTATTTATTGTTGTTATGTATGTTACATTGCCTTTTAAAAAATGCATTGTCCTCAAAGCATATATATATATGGAAAGATTATCGCGCCTATTTGGGTCGTATTGTCTTCTCATGATCCCTTGTTCTCGTAGTTGTGATAGTTGATGAGACAAGATGATAAGATCTTCAAAGTGTAAAACACAATTGTTTAACGATATTAGACCACCCCATTCTGATCTTTTGTGGCAATGTGCAATCATAAGCTCCTTGGAAGAACCTGAAGTATTATCATTTTGATAACGACTTGTACATTGAGACTTGATTGTATTGGTATTTAAATCCTTCGGAATACACATCATTTTTTCTTATTTAGAATGATGTTGATACATTGATTGGTTAAAGCATAGAACTTTGTGATTGGGATGTCGGTGTCTTTGTAGCACGATTATTCTTCATACTTGTAGTGTTTTCCCAATTCACCTTTGGTATTAAGAACTCTTCATATGCCTGAGTGGCTTTGTTGATCACTGAATTTCTACTGGTGAGTGCACTTGGATTTCCTATCGTTTGTACTTCGACATCTGAAGATGTTCTTACTTCAACTGGATTATTTATTAGTTCCATTCTCCAATGTCTCGGTTTTTACCTCCGATGACTTCTTTATTTCAATGAGATCGGTCATTGTTTCTTTATCAATTAGGGATTCCTTATTGGTAGATTTCTCTAACTTATTTTGTAACAAATTCTTGTCATTCTTTAGCTTATTGATTTGGGTATAAACTTCGATTATTAACCTTCTAGTGTGAAAGTTCTTCAACATTCTCTAGCTTTTCAACTTTGTCCTTAAGGTCTTTGTTTTCTTACTGTGCATCTTTTAATCTTTTGATTTTGCTCAAACAACCTTTGATTAAGGTTCCTTAAGCTAGAAGCTTCTTGATCATTCTCTGATAACTTCATGTTGAATTCCTTTGTGAGATCTTGATTCTCTTGTAAACTTTGAAAACACCGCTTCTTCTCCTTGGAGTTGATGATTTTTGCAGGTAGTTTTTGATTATGACTGCTTAGGTGAGAAACCTTTTCATCTTTTTTAGTGTTGACTGTTGAATTTTTACCTAGGAAGTGTTTGTCGATTCATGCCTTGGGGTGGACAAGGACACTTTAAATGTGGTCCCTAGCTTATTTTAAAAGTGTGAATGACTTTATTTATTAAAGTGAGTTTGAGTCATAATTATTTTAAAAGTGACTATGAGAATTAAAAGGTGGGTGTGCATTAAATTCTCTTTTAATATTTAAAAAGTGACTTTCAATGAGAAAATGAGATGAGCCCTAGATCTCATTTAGTTGGCTTTTAATCTAAGGCATTGATTTTTGGATGGAAATTACTCAAACAAAAAGGCTTGGGAAAGGCAACCCTAATTCATTGTTCACATTTCCAAAGAGAGAATTTTTGGAGAAGAGAGAGCTAGGAGAAGTCTTATACAAAAATTCTGAGAAAGAGAGGAGAAGTCTGAGGGCACAAATTTCGAGGCATGAATAGCAGGAAGAATCCTTACAGCAGTTGGCAGGCACATATTTCGAGGAAGTCCATATGCCATACAACAACACAAATTTCGAGGTAGTACACCATACAACACAAAAATCGAGGTTGTTTGGCACAAATTTCGAGGTAAAAGGTACATCATTTATTGTTGTCTAAAGACCATACATTAAGCACACTTTTCGAGGCAGAAAGGTGAAGGTATAGTCGCACATGTGGACTGTACAGGCACAAAAATTGAGGCATTGTTTTTTTGACTGTACAGTGATTGTTTGACACACATTTCGAGGATGAAATGCCAAGGTAAGTACTGCTATTTTAATTTGTAAAAAATTTACTGAAAAATAAAATTTCTCTGAAGAACAGTTTTTCCCTTCGGGGTTTTTCCTGGACCATTTTGGTAAAAAATCTGAGCCTTAAATTTTCATGTGTGTTGACTAGAATATTTTTCTGAGTAAGAAAAGTAGGGCTGTCATAAAAATTTATGAGTTGAAAAGTTGAAAAATATCTCGTGTTTTATGTTTCAAGTTAGAAATTTGATTTTTACATGAGCATGCATGATGGGGTTAGGCATTAAGCCATATGCAGTGACTGAAACTAAAACCGGGTTTGGGTATCAAAATTTTTCATGGTATCAGAGCTGTGTTGAACGCTGAAAATTACACTCAGAAATAAATTTCAGTCTTGGAGAAATAACGGAAAACAAGGTTTTGAGAAGAAACATGTTCTTGGACTTTTTCGCAGTGATGGATATCAGACTTAGGCTAGAGGATAGGTTGGATGGGGAAGTTAATTTTAGCCTATGGAAGGCTAGAATAGTCTTGATATTGCAGGAGAATGAACTATGGGACATGGTGAATAGCACTGCTGCTCAACCTGTCACTGTTCCTACAGTTGCAGCTGATAGATCCACATTTGATAAATAAGACATTAAAGCAAAAAGAATCATACTTGATGCCATTAAAGACGATATCATACCACACATTTCTGGGAAAGACAATGCTCATTAGATGTGGATTGCTTTGACAAACCTTTACCAAAGTTCCAATGAAAACCGGAAAATGGTGTCAAGGGAGAAACTGAAGAGCATTAGGATGAACAAGGGGGAGAACATGGTCTCCTACCTTACCTTACCAGGATTACACAGGTTTGAGATAAGTTTGGAGCCGTGAAAGAGAGGGTGTTGGATGTAAAGCTGGTTTGCACAACACTGAATGGCGTGACAAAGCCATGGTCTGTTTTTGTTGGGTCTGTTGTTGCTTGTGAGCACATGCCAACATGGGATCGTCTTTGGGATGATTTCATACATGAGGACTCCCTTAGGGGGTATGTACAGGGGAGTACATCTCACAGCAAGGAGGATGAGGATAATGTGGCATTAATAGTGAAGGGGAAGAAGAAGAAGTCTAAGAAGGGTTCCAAGGGTGGAACCAAGCAACATGATGGTGAGAAGGACATGAACAAATTAAAATTCTTTGCTTGTCAGAAGTTGGGGCATTATGCTGGACAATGCCTAAACAACAAGAAGAAGAAACAACAAACAACAACTTCAACAGAGATTGATGAGTATGCTACTAGATTCGTGAGAGAGTTTTTTCTTTTTGACGGTGGTTGTACAAAGCGAGCATCATCCATCACCAACAGGGATATTGAGGACCGGGCAGGGCATTTTATGATCGCTGGGAATTCACTGAGTGCTTCCACTAATTCCTCCATATGGTACATTGATAGTGGAGCTTTGAGTCATATGACAGGTATTTGAGACATGTTCACCGAGATTTTTGAGATAGACTTGGAGTTGGAGGCTGTATTGGGTGATGAGACCGCAGTTAGGTGTGGGACAGTCCGCTTTGACAAGAAGTCCATGGAGACAATGTTACTAAGGGATGTCTTGTGCGTCCTTGGGCTGAAGTAGAATCTTGTTTCGATTTCCACGATTGAGGACAACGACTTTGGGGTATATGTCCTAGATGGGAAAGTGTACATCTTTCCCAAAGCAGAGGGTCCATCTGCTTCATATGCGATTGGATTTAGATGCAGGAAACTGTACAAGCTTCTCTTCCAGCCACATCATGCACTGGCACACAGAAAGTAGCAGTGAGTTGTGTGAGCTATGGCACGGATGGCTCACCTTCATCATTCAGCTTTGACAATGTTGAGAGACATGATCACAGGTTTTCTAGATTTCGTCACAGAGCAGAGTGGTGTATGCAGAGGGTGTGCTTTGGGAAAGGACACCAAGACTGCTTTTTCGAGCAATGATAGCAGGTCAGAGGGAGTGGTAGATTTGGTTCATTCAGACTTGTGTGGTCCCATGTCTTCTGCCTCATTGATAGGTTTTGGGTACTACATTACATTCATCGATGACTTTTCCAGGAAGACGTGGATCTACTTTTTGAGAAGCAAGAAGTCAGAGGAGGTCTTGCTTCGGTTCTAAGAGTTCAAAGCTGTTGTGGAGAACCAAATAGGAAAGAAGATCAAGGTGCTCAGATTAGATAATGGGGGTGAGTATACTTCCCATGCTTTCAATGAGTTTTGTAGACAAGAGGGTATTAGGAGGCAGTTGACAGTTCCCTACACTCCACAACCAAATGGAGTGGCTGAAAGGAAGAACTGTGCGATAGTGGGTGCAGCTAGAGCCATGCTGCATGATCAGAGTCTTCCTTTCTTCCTATGGGACAAGGCTTGTAGTACAAGTGTTTTTGTACAGAACATGAGTATGCACCATGCCTTGGGGTGCAACACTTCTGAGGAGATGTTCACTAGGAGAAGCTTGAGATAGGCCACTTCCGCATTTTTGGATGCCCTACATATTCCCATGGCCCTTCTGAGAAGAGGACAAAGATGGAGGCTACTGGAGAAGGGCATTTTTCTAGGCTATGACGAGGTTTTGAAGGCTTTCCGCGTATACCTCCCTGTACAGAGGAAAGTTGTGGTGAGGAGGGAGATGAGATTTGAGGGGCGAGCCTTTTGAAAGTTTCGAGAGTCAGAGGAGCAATAGTAGATTACTACTCCACAAGTGACAACATCATAGAGTTTATTGAGTCAGGGCACTGGGTCATAGGTCTCAGGGGTGACTGGGTCACAGGTTATAGATTAATCAGTTTCAGGGACACAGTCTACAGGGACTTCTAGTATTGGGACAGGTTCACAAATCACAGGTTCACAGGTTACACCCTCCTGTGATTCGGGTACACATGGTTCAGGTTCAGGTTCACAAGGTACAGGATCTTAGACCACAAGTACTTCTTCAAGGAGACATTCGTTTGATGAGGATGTAGAGGAGTGTCTTCCACAGGATGCTACTTTTAAGAAGAGAAAGCCAAGTTGGCTTAAGTAGCTTGTGAAGGAAGTAGAGGAGTCTGTGGGATCACCTAGGAGGGAGGTCAGAGAGAGCAGGGCACTAGAGAGATTTTCCAGCTATTTGGCACAGGTGACCAGCTTGTGCGAGTCCGAGCATGCTACTTATAAGGAGGCGTCCGCACCTCAGGTTTGGAGAGATGCCATGATGGAAGAGTACATTTCCATCATGAAGAATGATGTGTGGGAGATTGTTCTGAGACCAGAGGGGAAGTCAGTTGTGACTTCCTAGTGGCTCTATAAAATCAAGCATGCTGCGGATGGCAGCATTGAGAAGTACAAAGCTTGGTTTGTAGCGCGTGGGTTCTCATAGGTAGAGGAGTTGATTATGATGAGACCTTTGCGCAGGTTGCTAGATTTTCTTCGATCAGAGTAGTGATCTCCATTGTTGCAGAGATGGTTTGGAGGATTCATCAAATGGATGTGAAGATCGCTTTCCTCAACGGTCTTCTACAATAGGAGCTATATCTAGAGCAACCACAGGGCTTTGAGATTCATGAGAGGGAGTCTCATGTATGCAGCCTAAAAAAGGACTTGTATGGTCTGAAGCAAGCCCCTTGGGCTTGGCACTCGAGGATTGATTCGTATCTGCTTTCAATTGGGTTTCAAAAGAGTGAAGCTGATCCCAACCTATACTTCATTGTGGTTGGATGTAATGTTCCCAAAAGTGACATGCATGCAAACCCTAAAAATGACATGCATGCAAACCCTAAAAGTGACATGCATGACATCTAAGCATTATTTAATGATGCATGCACTCAATTAAGTCTCCATGCGCATGCATGCAAGTCAATTGCAAATTAAAAGTTAAAGTGACCTAATTAGGTCAAAAGTTAGGGTTTTCGCAGTTGAAAGTTATAAAAGAAAGATAAAGTGAATCAAGCCTTTACTTTTGATGATTATTGATTTTGGAGTTTTTGAATAGCAGCACAGTGTGCGGCCACAACAGTTGGGGTTGGAGACGACGTCTTCAATTAACGGGATTTCGGCAGTGAGATATCTGCCCTAGTCTCCTTTAGGATAAACCATCCAGGTTTGTCACCTTGTCTATTGCATTCATCATTATCCAATATTCCAGTATAAGTCCGAAGGTTATTGTAGATTCATCTGTACAGCTGGGGGCATTTAGCTGGGAAACCCTAATCATTCACCAGGACTTTGGATCACTATATTTCTTTCGCACGCTGCCTACATCCTCACTGATAGGGTCACTCTACTGCAATGGGTGATTATCAGCTATCAGATTGTCCATCCGGGGCAGCTAGCAGCAGTTTACAGGGTTGTGGGGGCGTGAGCAGCAGATTGGGAGATCAATTCGCTAGGGCATCTTGAGAGGTCAAAACTCTTGCATGCTTCGGTCATCCTCTTCGGCATGGGCACACCTTCCTTCTGACTTATTTCCAGCTGAAACTGATCATCCCTTTAGCAAAAACGTCACACTTGTTTGATTCAGCCAACCGAGGTATTGCAGCAGAAAACCAGGTCATTTCTTCATCAACTCAGCTCATCTTGCATGTGTATTCTCTCTGGAGCATTTTCAGTCGGCTTATCAGTGGTAAGTGTTCATTCTATCTTGCAAACCCTGACCCTAATTTCAGCTATAAAATAGGGAAATTTTGCATGGCAGTTTGCATGCCCGACAATTTCAGTAAAATTGCATAGAAATAGAAAATATCAGGATTTGGGATATTACAGTGGTATCAGAGCATGATCCTTACCAGCTGTGGGCACATAACAATTGAATAAAAGTGCATGTTGATACATGCGTGTACATGCAAATGCATGTCAGTGATGTTGGTGAAGTGCATGTCAGAACAAAGGTTTTTCTCTGCCAGCTTGTGAGAACATGAAGACGATGAGAAGGATCTTGATTGGAAATTGGCAGAGGTTAGCAGTACTTCAATACTTGCCTCGATATCAAGAGTATCTAGCCTTGGGTGATGAGGTATGTGCGGCATTGTCCTTTTAAGATTATTACACCATCCAGTTCGGGAGCCAGCCCAAGGATTTGGATGAGGATCCCCTTAAAGGCATAGTTGGGGAAGAGAAGAAAGATGAGCATGAAGTACAGGTTGTTGGTGAGCTTCATTTGGAGTTAACAGTACATGATGAGGATGTGCATGAGGAGATAGCATTAGAGCCATCCTGTGAGTCTAGCGACACAAGCACATTTGCTAGTCAGATTATGGACAAACCATGTGATGAGTTGGAGTTGGTACACTCTTCATCACTTATAGCAGGAATCCAGACAGTCATGACAGGCGAAATACATGAGATGTAAGGCAACGAGCATAGCAGTCGAGACAGTGAGCAGTCACACATGGAGGTTAGGGATAGTTTATACATGCATGAGATAGAGCTTCTAGATGATAGTCACCGAAAGAAGATTGAACGGGTTAAAGAAAGCATTCTAGCGATGAAAGAGAGGACCAAGATACTCCGAGACACCATAGTACAGCGAGATGTTGAGCTTACAATTCTTTGAGTTGTATGTACCGAGTCAGAGGTCAGGTTGTCTAGTATTGAAGAGCAGTTGGATTCCTTGATGGGGTAGCAAAAGAAACATACTATTGCATTTCAAAGCAGTCCTCTTAAGGAGTACATAGACAGGGCTTGCAGTAGCTTGAGTCCACATTTGCATAATGGTGGATGGCTTTTACAGGTTGGCCAGGATCGAGAAATTGACCAACAGTATATGAGCATTCCAGTTGAAATCAGAAGGGAAGAATGTCAGCTTGGTAGGGTTATTCCTTGTGATGGTGCTTATGGACAAGGTACTTTTCGGGGGTTGGATTGGAGAGAGATCAAGAGTTGGTGTCCTATTGAGTGGGCGATTCTTGGGAAGACATTCCTAGCCAAGGGTATAGTCCCACAAGAGCCTTTAGATATTGGGGATGAAATATGCACAAGTTTGCATTGGGATCTAGGTGGAAGACCTTATGAGGGATGGATACAGTGTTTACTGATGGCGTTACTTGGGAGTCTGCATGATGCTCCTCGTGTCGATACTACGCAGGGTAGCGATGGATGCATTTTGACCTCTGCAATTCTCAGATTGATTTGGGACCTCGGGATTATAGTGACTTACAGTTTAGTGATTGCTAGAGGGTGCTTTCAGGAGGTCTCTGCTGATGGTACCGTACAGTGCAGTGTTTTGAGCAGAGGGTGCTACAGATCTCCTAAGATAATTTGGGACCCTGGGATCATCCCTGGATTCAGTTGGTTCAGTTGATTGATTGTGGATTTGCGTTGGCATTGCTTGAGGACGAGCAATCTTTTGTGAGGGAGGACTGTAATGTTCCCAAAAGTGAGATGCATGCAAACCCTAAAAGTGAGATGCATGCAAACCCTAAAAGTGACATGCATGACATCTAAGCATTATTTAATGTTGCATGCCGTCAATTAAGTCTCCATGCGCATGCATGCAAGTCAATTGCAAATTAGAAGTTAAAGTGACCTAATTAGGTCAAAAGTTAGGGTTTTCGCAGTTGAAAGTTATAAAAGAAAGATAAAGTGAACAGAGACTTTACTTTTGATGATTATTGATTTTGAAGCTCTTGAGTAGCAGCAAAGTGTGCGGCCACAACAGTTGGGGTTGGGGATGACGTCTTCAGCTAATGGGATTTCGGCAGTGAGATATCTGCCCTAGTCTCCTTTAGGATAAGCCATCTAGGTTTGCCACCGTGTCTATTGCATTCATCATTATCCAATATTCCAGTATAAGTTCGAAGGTTATTGCAGAGTCATTCGTACAGTTGGGGGCATTTAGTTGGGAAACCCTAATCATTCACCAGGACTCTGGATCACTATATTTCTTCCGCATGCGGCCTGCATCCTCACTGATAGGATCACTCTACTGCATTGGGTGATTATCAACTATTAGATTGTCCATCCGGGGCAGCTAGCAGCAGTTTACAGGGTTGTGGGGGCGTGAGCAGCAGACTGGGAGATCAATTTGCTAACGCATCTGGAGAGGTCAAAAATCTTGCATGCTCCGGTCATCCTCTCCGGCATGAGCACACCTTCCTTCCGACTTATTTCCAGCTGAAACTGACCATCCTTTTAGCAAAAACATCACACTTGTTTGATTCAGCCAACCGGGGTATTGCAGCAGAAAACCAGGTCATTTCTTCATCAGCTCAACTCATCTTGCATGCGTATTCTCTCTGGAGCATTTTCAGCCGGCTTATCAGTGGTAAGTGTTCATTCTATCCTGCAAACCCTAACCCTAATTTCAGCTATAAAATAGGGAAATTTTGCATGCTCGACTATTTCAGTAAAATTTCATAGAAATAAAAAATATCAGGATTTGGGATATTACATTGGAGGTGTTACGCTCATTCTTCTGGTATATGTTGATGATTTGTTCATTATAGGAGGAGAGCGCTTGATTGAGGCATGCAAGAAAGATCTTGCTTTAGAGTTTGAGATGACTGACCTTGGGTTGATGCATTACTATTTAGACATGGAGGTGTGGTAGGAGGATGGACATGTTTTCCTGGGGCAAGGGAAATATGCTGTAGATATTCTGAAGAGATTCAAGATGGAGGAGTGTAGGCCCACGTCCACACCCATGATGTAATGTCCCCCTCTAATTAAGCACCCAAACACCCGCTAACCTACTTAATTCCCATAGGTTCAAGCGGGTACTACATGAGAGGGAATTGACTGAGGGCATTTGATACTTAGAGCAGGTCAGGACATTCATTCAGTGTTAAAGTCATCAGTTGGGTAAAAGAAGCCTTATTTCTTTAGGCTTAAAAGTCAACATCAAAATAGAATTGCATGCATGCAAAAGTGAAGCAGAAACCCTAAAAGTGACATGCAAACCCTAAAAGCGCATGAGACTATATTTAAGAGGGTTATGGGACTAAAGAGAGTATCTATTTTTATTGTTGATTGATTTGAAGCTTTTGAGCAGCAGCACAGCGTGCAGCCGCGACAGTTGGGGTTGAGAACGGTGTCTTCAACTGACGAGGGTTCGACAGTGAAATATCTGCCCTGGTCTCTTTTTGGGATAGATCATCCAGGTTTATCCACGACATTCATCGTATACATGAGTACCTAGGGATCCAACACACTTAGAAGGATTATTTGCGGGTCCACGTTTTGCAGCTTGAAATAGCTGGGAAACCTTAGAAGGATTCGCTGGGACCATAAAACCCAGCCTTACCTCCGCATGTCAGCTTCCTCTTTCTTGACAAGCTTATCCTACGGCATAGAGTGACTATCAACCATCAATTTTCTCACCTGGAGCCGTTATCATCAAAACAGAGAGGTTGGGGGGCGTGAGTAGCAGAATTGCAAACCAATTTGCTAGGTCACTTCGAGGCAGCCAAACCTCTGCATGTAACAGTCCATCTCTCCGGTAGCAGAAGACTGACAAGTCCACAAAGTTTCAGTAGCATCAGATCATCCCTCCTCAAAAAACATCATCTTCAGTCTGAGGAGGGCACATGTGTGCAGCTGGGCGTCAACAACAGGAAGGTAGCACTGATATTTCACCTTTTCAACACTTTATGCCTGCAACCTATCTCAGGAGTATTATCATCCGAGTTATCAGTGGTAAGTGTTAAATTCCTTTCTGCAAACCCTAGCCCTAATTTTGCTATATTATAGGGTATTTTTGCATGGCAAGTTTGCATGCACAGTTATTCCGTAATTTTGCACAAGATTGAGTGTATGAGTTAGCCTTATAGATAGTATCAGTAGAATATCAGTGTTTGGGATATTATAGTGGTATTAGAGCATGTTCCTTGCCATTTGTGGGCTTGAACATGAGAAGTAAATGAATACAGAAGAAGTCACTTTTGTAACCTATAGGAGAAGGAAGAGTAGGTACACGGAGGAATTTGAGGATATCCAGCTTGAAGATACCAACTCAGACATGGACCCAACAAGTATACACTCTAACAGGGGAAAATGAACGGGAGAAGATGACGACAGGATGGAGTTTCACAGCTTAGTAAACGCATTGCAGGACCTAGCCAAAGGGAGAAAGGACGTATTGAATGCAATAAACAGATTGTCGACGAAACCGAAACCAGGGAATCGCAGTATACCTCTCTCTTCGGTAGATAGAGGGTCTACAAGCAGTAGTGGGAAGCATGCATACACCAATATGCAAAACACACTCCACATATATAACAGACCTTCCAACAGGCCTACTATGCCTCACTTGCTGGCAGATGCAGTAGTAGGACCAGTAGAACCTAGTGAACCATTTGGAGCCTATTTATAGGAATATAGGGACTTAGGGAATGCGTTTCATGCAGCCATGTCCTTTTTCAGATTTCTGCAACATGAAGAGTAGGAATAGACTCCGAAATTTCAACAGAGGATTTAATCATAATTACGAGTTGCAGAAAACCTTGGGTAGGTTGACCATCCAAAACTTTGATGGGGCTCGTGGAGGTTCAACAAGGATATGGGTTCAGAAGTTGGACACTTATTTCCAACTCAACCCCATGACAGAGACAGATGCCATTAAATTAGCTACACTCTAGGTAGACGGAGAGGCTCATGAGTGGTGGTACGACGGACTAGTGACATTGGGTCACAACACCATTAGCTCCTACAGTGAGTTCACACAGAAGCTCATGGAGCGGTTTGACAGGAAGGACCCAGAGATACACTTCAGAGAGTTGGCTCAACTCAAGCAGACAGGTAGTGCCGAGGCCTTCATCTCTGTGTTCTAGAGGCTAACTGTTATGGTGACAGATGTGTCGGAGAGCAGGCTGATTATGTTGTTTACTGAGGCCTTGACAGAACCACTACGGGGGTGGCTGAAAGCCTACAACCCCTCCACTCTATAGGATGCAATCAGTCGAGCCAGAGATCTGCAAGACTCGGTTCCGAAGAATAGGTTTCCACTCAAGGCCAACTTTCCAGTTAGAGACAAAGATAGGAAACCTTTCCAGTCGGAAATAATGAAGAAAACTTGGTTAGATAACGACACAAGGAAAGACTTGAGATGGAAGAAATTGCATTTTACTTGTCAGGAACCGTGGGTTCCAGGATACAGGTGTTAGGAAAGGCCAA
Source organism: Pseudotsuga menziesii (assembly GCA_001517045.1). Lineage (NCBI taxonomy): Eukaryota > Viridiplantae > Streptophyta > Pinopsida > Pinales > Pinaceae > Pseudotsuga > Pseudotsuga menziesii. The sequence continues at coordinate 446,585 of LPNX011169370.1, read as the reverse complement.
AGCCCATTACATAGAGGTATATTTAGACAGTGAAGGGGAGGACCATAGTTACATATATCGTGTCGGCGAATATATCGGCGAGGGTCCGAAATGTAACTTATCGGCAGGAACGGCGAAAATATCAGAAAATATCAGAAAAAATCAACAAATGTCGTAAAGCATAAAAAAAAATACAAAAATAACCATTTTTTCAATGTTTTTAACATCTTAAGCGGAATGTTTAGTCACCTTTAGGAAACCTCCAGAGAACAACACCCAACACCCATCGGATATTCAGGTATTATTACAGAAGCACGAGAAGGTATTTCGGGATCTTCGAGCTGGTAGACCACCGGATAGGGGATTTGAGCATATCGTTGAGTTGGAGGAGGGGACATAGGCAGTCATCACCACTCCATACAGGCATCCCAAAAGATACAAGGATGAGATCGAGAAGACCATTAAGGAATTACTAAAACTAGGATATATTCGACCGAGTTCTAGTCCCTTTGCTTCATTAGTGGTCTTAGTTAAAAAGAAGGATGGCACATTGCGAATGTGCATCGATTACAGAGCACTCAACAAAAAGACCATAAAAAACAAGTATCCCATTCCCACGATTGATGAACTAATGGACGAGCTACGGGGTGCCAAATACTTTTCAAAGATTGATCTTCACTCGGGGTACCATCAGATCCGAGTAAGGGATCAAGACATTGCCAAAACAACTTTTCGTTGCCACTATGGTCACTACGAGTTCTTGGTCATGCCTTTTGGACTCACCAATGCTCCAGTCACCTTCCGATCGTGCATGAACCATACTTTCAGGGCTCAGTTATGTAAGTATTTGCTAGTATTCTTTGATGATATTTTGATTTACAACAAAACTTGGGAGGAAGATCTAAAACACTTAGATGAGGTATTGAAAATTCTAGAAGAGCACTCGCTTTACGCGAAGATGTCTAAGTGTGAATTTGGCATGAAAGAGATTTTGTATCTAGGGCACATAATCAATGCAGAAGGGGTATAGGTTCATATGGAGAAGATTAGAGCTATCAGGGATTGGCCTACACCAAATACAGTCACTGAACTGAAGGGATTTTTAGGCCTTTGCACATATTATCAGAGGTATGTTAAGGGATTCTCTCAATTCGCCGCACCACTCACCGATCTCACAAAGAAGGGGGCATTCACATGGACAATTTTGGCACAGAGAACCTTTGAGGAAATGAAAACCATCATGAGTTCTTGCCCGGTTTTGGCACTACCAGACTTCTCACAACCATTCATAGTGCAATGTGATGCTTCAGGGGAAGGACTAGGGGCAGTACTTATGCAAAACCATCACCCAATTGCATTTGAGAGCAGGAAACTGAAAAACTATGAGCGCTTCTACTCCATATACGACAAAGAGATGTTAGCCATCTTACATGCCCTTACTAAATTCAGACAGTACTTGGTGGGCAGCAAATTCAAAATCAAAATAGATCATAACAGCCTCAAGTACTTGTTGGAGCAAAAGGTGTTAAATGAGCGCCAACAGAAATGGGTCAGCAAGGTGCAGGCCTATGATTTCGAGATAGAGTATGTGAAGGGTAAGAACAATGTAGTAGCTGATGCCTTATCCATACGACCAGCTTCGCTATCCCTGATGAGTATATCCACAGATTGGAGGTCTCTTCTCTTAGTAGAGTACTCCAAAAATAAATTTGGTTGTGAGTTATTGGATGGACAAATCCAGGATGACAGGTACAGAATCATTGATGACATCCTCTATTACAAAGGCAGGATATACCTCATCCCCGAATCAGCTTTAAAAGGAAAGATCCTACAGGTATCACATGATTCGTCGTTATTAGGGCATCGGGGTTTCTTGAAGTCTTACAGGCAGATCCGAGAGAGGTTCTCATTGAAGGGACTCAAAGGGGAAGTTATGCAGCACGTTCGAGAATGCAGCATCTGCCAGCAGGACATGATTGAACACACTCATCCGGCGGGGTTACTTCATCCACTACCGATTCCAGAGCAGAAGTGGGAAAGCATCTCAATTGACTTCATTACAGGGTTACCCAAGGTACAGGGATGAGACTGCTTATATGTAGTGGTAGATTAGTTGACGAAATTTGCTCACTTCTTTGCTATCTCGTCCGATTATTCAGCAGCACAGGTAGCCGAGTTATTTTTCAGAGAGGTTTTCAGACTACACGAGGTACCCAAAACCATTGTCAGTGATCGAGACAGTAAATTCACCAGTGCCTTCTGGCAGGATTTATTTAGGTTGGTAGGGACATAACTCGCTACAAGTACGAGTTATCATCCGCAAAGTGATGGGCAGATAGAGATTGTCAACAAGTGGGTTGAAGGGTATCTGCGCAATTATGTAGCAGGCCAACAAAGGACATGGATTAAATGGCTACACTTAGGGGAATACTGCTACAATACTATCTACCATATGTCTACTTGGATGACACCTTTTAAAGCATTGTTTGGCTATGAGGTACTGAGCTTCGTAGATTTAGCTTTTGGAGATAGCAGAGCACCCAAGGCAAAAGACTGGGTACAGAACACCTTGAGTCAGTATCTGGTTGAGCCTAGACATGTTCACCTGGTAGCTGCAAAGCATGTGATGAGGTATTTGAAAGGTACAGTAGACTATGGTCTTAGTTATACTAGAGATCATGACATCAGGATGTATGCTTATACAAATTCAGATTGGGCAGATAGAAAGAGCACTTCAGGAGGATGTTTCAGTCTGGGTTTAGCCATGATCTCATGGCTAAGCAAGAAGTAGTCCAGTGTTTCTCTCAGCACTGCAGAAGCAAAATATATTGCAGCTTGTTTCGCCAATTGTGAAGCCATATGGCTTCGGAAAATGTTGTTAGATGTACTTGTAAATTTTCCTTTAAAGCACAACTAGGTCTAAAACAGTGTATTTAAATTTAACTGAAATAACCACACATGAACTTTTTTACAGTATGTAGCGGAATATAAAACTGAGAACCATTTACAACATCAATCACATCAATAGAAACGACACAATCTTTTAGGGTATAAACCCTCGGACAAAACCCAAGATGGCAAAACCGGTGCAACAATATGAGAGGATATTTTATTAAGAGAATACAGAGCTTTTACAATATCAGAAAATCGATTTATGCCCTAGATGGCAAAATCGAAACACTAAAAAATCACTGAGAAAAACCTGTGAGATGGCACGGTTCCCAAGGCAGCTTGCTCCTGTACATCCTGTTGCTATATAGTGTACCTCCGTCGAAGTCTCCTGTCTCTCCTCTGCAATTTAGGGCTTCCTTGACGAGTTAGTGCTCCTCTGTCTTCTTCACAAAAATTCTCTCTCACACTTCTTCTTCCGTCTTTGTCGGAATGCAATTTTGTCCTCTCCACCAATTGATCTCTCTTTTATAACTTTAGGTAAAGCGAAAACCCTAATTTCACTTTCACTTTAACTAGTGTTTCACTAAGTTAATTTAGATCACTTTAATTTATTTTCCAAAGTAAACTTAGGAAAAGTAAATTAAATACATTTGGTTTCCTAATTTAAGTCTTTTGCATGCAAGAACACATGCATGCAAGAAGACCTTCCTTGTTGCTGCTAGTTTAATACTCCCTCTCAACGAGGAAGGGATTCGGTAGCAACCCCAACTTATCCTTGAACTTCACAAAACTTTGTCTTCAAAGTGCCTTGGTGAAAATGTCTGCCACCTGCTCATCTATCTGTATGTACTCCAACTGAATGGTTCCTCTCTGAACACAATCTCTCAAGAAGTGGTACTTGATGTTTATGTGTTTTCTCCGGTCCTGGAACACTGGATTCTCAGATAGCCTGATGGCACTCTGATTGTCATAGTGAACTACTATAGCCTCTAGCTCAGACTCGAACAACCTTGAAAGTAACTTCCTCAGCCACATACCCTCACAAGTAGCTATGCTGGCTACCATGTACTCAGCCTCTGCCGATCTCAATGCAACTGACTTCTGCTTCCTGCTGAACCAAAAGACAACCCCCGATCCAATGCTGAAACAACAACTTGAAGTACTCTTCCGGTCCTCTACACATCCTGCCCAGGCAACATCTGTGAATCGTGCTAACTGTACACTCCCCCTGCACTCATAAACCAATCTATACTCCATTGTACATCTGATGTAGCGAAGTATGTACTTCGCAACTGTTCAATGCACTCTCCGAGGGTCCACCATGAACTGATTCAAAGAGTTGACTGTAAAGCTAATGTCTGGCCGTGTGTTGATCAGATACATGAGTGATTCGATAAGCGAACGATATAAGGTAGGACCAAATTCGTCTGACCCTAATGCATCAATCTTCCTCCAGTTGGAAACTAGAGGTATGGCCATAGGCTTGCAATCCTCCATCTCGAATCTCTTTAAGATATCTACTTTATACTTTCCCTGTCCAATGAAGAAACATCCATCTCTTTGCCAAACCTCAAAGCCCAGAAAGTAATGCCTCAACTTAAGGTCTTTCATCTCAAACTCCGCAAGGTTGGACTTGCAGTCTCCAATCATTCTCTCATCTCCCGTGAGAAGGAGATCACACATATTGGACTAGTATGAGAGGCACCTCACCTGTCAAGAAGTACAAGTTGTGGTTAGCCTCACTCTGCCGAAATCCCATCTCCCGTAGATAGTTGTCAATCCTCGAGTACCACGCTCGAGGTGTCTGCTTAGGCCCATAAAGAGCTTGATGCAGTCTGCATACATGCATCTCCTTGTTCTCCACATCACACCCCTCTGGTTGCTCAATATAGAACTCCTCCTCTATCACTTCGTTGAGGAAGGCAATCTTGACGTCCATCTGATGGACCAGCCAACCCATCTTTGCTGCTAAAGAGACAATGGTCCGAATGGAAGAATACCTGGCAACAAGGGCGAAGGTCTCCTTATAGTCAATACCCTCCTTCTGCGAAAACCCCTTTGCCACGAAGTGTGCCTTATACTTTTCCACACTTCCGTCTGCTGCATGCTTCACCTTGTAGATCCATCTGGATCCCACCACCTTTTTGCCTTCAGGCCTTGGCACAACCTCACATACCTGTTTTTTCGTAATGGAGTCATACTCCTTAACCATAGCCTCCTGCCACACATCATGTTATGCACCCCCCTCAAAGTTGGAAGGTTCAGAGTTAATCAACTCTGTCATCAGTGCCATATAATTGAGTCTCTCTGGTGGTACGCTTCGTCTAAAAGATCTCTGTGGAAGATCCACCTGCTTGGAATCCTTTACTCTGGACCTAAACCACTTAGGCCTTGGCCTAGTGTCTACCTGTTGTGGCTGCTAGATATCTGTCTCGTGCTGCAGCTCACCGTCCAAGTCAATGACTGTAGGATCCTGTCCACTTGACTCCCTCTGACTACCAGAACCTGTGCCCTGTGTCTGTACCTGTACCTGTACATCTGGGTCCTCCAACTTGATCCCTATGTCCTGTGCTGGTTGCTGCTTTGCTGGTAAGTCCATAGATCTTCGCAAGGCCTTGTCCTCGTCGAACTGGACATCCCTGCTCACAATGATCCTCTTGCGAGCAGGAATGTAAACTCTGTATGCCTTCGAAGTCTCGCTATAACGAACAAGTAACCCCTTCTCTCTAGAAAGGTCCAACTTCTTCCTATTGTCATCATGAACATGACAATAGCAGACACTGCTGAATATGTGAATATGACTCACATCTGACCTAGTGCTCGTGAAGACCTCCTTTGGTGTCTTCCTCCCCAAAGTTGTGTGGGGACACCTGTTCTGAATGTAACTGCAGTCCTGTATGCCTCAGCCCAAAGGAATAGTGGCTATCCCTGATCAAATAGCATGGCCTTGGTTGCTCCAACCATAGTCCTTTTCTTCTTCTCTACAACTCCATTGTGCTGTGGGGTATGGGGCACAATGTGCTCCTTCTTGATCCCCTCTGGCGAACAATACTCCATGAAATCATTGGAGGTGTAATTACCCCTGTTGTCTGTTCTTAACACCCAAATCTTCTTTCCTGTTTGGTTCTCCACAAGAGTCTTGAACTCTCGGAACCTCTCAAAGACCTTTGACTTGGACTTCAGGAAATAGATTTTGGTTTTCTTGGAATAGTCATCAATGAAGGTTACGCATTAACTGTAACTACTGAACGAATGGACACTCATAGGTCCACATACATCAGAATGCACCAAGTCCAAGGGCTCCTTAGACTTGTGCACACTTTGTGGGAAAGCCTTTCTAATGTTCTTCCCCAAAGCACAACCCTTGCAGTAGTTATGCTTTTCCTCCTGTACCTGAGGAACTCCAATGACTGCCTGTCTCAAATGCTTCAGTGCTCCATGGTGTAAGTGTGCCATCCTCCTATGCCACGACTCACTCTGTCTACTGCTGCTGCTGACTAGAGCCTTTGCAGGCTCAAAGTGTAGTCTGTACACTTTCCCGCTGCTCTTGCCAATCACCCGATCCGAGCTCCTATCTGACCCCTTGGGCCTGATATATACTCTATGGTCATGAAACTTCACCTGATATCCCTTTTCCTCCAGAGTGGATACTGATATAAGGTTTTTGGTCAGTCTTGGAACATATAACACATTAGCAAAACTGAGGGGTTTGCCAGACTCCCTCTCAAATGAAACAGTGCCAGACTCCCTCTCAAATGAAACAGTGCCAATTCCTTGCGCCTGATACTGTGCATCATCACCCATCTCAACGTGGATCCCTGTTCCACCCTCCTGCAAGTCTTTGAAGAATATTTTCTATCCAATCATGTGACTAGATGCTCCACTGTCGATGTACCATATACTGCTCCTTGTGGCGCTTGCCATGCAAGCTATCAAGTAGAACTCCTCATCAAAGTTCCTGCTGAACGCCATCTTTCGGTTCTCGTTCTTGCTCTAGTACAAACTTCCAAAGTCTTCCACATCTCTAATGCGGTCTTCTTCCCGGAAAGGTGAGGGACAATGTGGTCCTTCACCCCATCCAAGATGATCAACATGGCTTTGGAATGAATCTTCTTCCATGCTACTAACTCTGCCAGATCTGTGGGTGCAACCTTCGTGGAGTCAATGTGCTCCTCTGCATCATTGACATCCAGGATCCTTGTGATCCTTTGTTTCTATTTAGGAAAATTTTGAGCACCGTGGACTCTATCCTTAACTCTCAACTGCACGGCCATAATGAAGTTTTACCTGTCAAACCCTAGATCTGGAAGTCTATGTTTGTGTCTTCAATAGATCTGCCCCTAATCTATCATTGCTGTTGCAAATCTCTCAGCTTTAGCTCACCAGAGCTCTGATACCATGTAAATTTTCATTTAAAGCACAACTAGGGCTAAAATAGTGTATTTTAATTTAACTGAAATAACCACACATGAACTTCTTTACAGTATGCAGCGGAATATAAAACTGAGAACCATTTACAACATCAATCACATCAATAGAAACGACACAATCTTTTTGGGTAGAAACCCTCGGAAAAAACCCAAGATGGGAAAACTGGTGCAATAGTATGAGAGGATGGAAAAATGAAAACACCCAAAAATCACTGAGAAAAACTTGTGAGATTGCACGGTTCCCAAGGCAGCTTGCTGTTGTACAGCCTGCTGCTGTACGGTGTACCTCCGCGGAAGTCTCATGTCTCTCTACTCTGCAATTTAGGGCTTCCTTGACGAGTTAGTGCTCCTCTGTCTTCTTCGCCAAAATTCTCTCTCTCACACTTCTTCCTTCGTCTCTGTCGGAATGCAATTGTGTCCTCTCCACCAATTGATCTCTCTTTTATAAGTTTAGGTAAAGCGAAAACCCTAATTTCATTTTCACTTTAACTTGTGTTGCACTAAAGTTAATTTAGATCACTTTAATTTATTTTCCAAAGTAAACTTAGGAAAAGTAAATTAAATACAACTGGTTTCCTAATTTAAGTCTTTTGCATGCAAGAACACATGCATGCAGGAAGACCTTCCTTGTTGCTGCTAGTTTAACACTACTCGATCTGGAGATGGATGCTACCGTGATTCTATGTGATAACCAAAGATGCATGAAGATGACATAGAACCTCGTGTTCCATGATAAGACAAAGCACATAGAATTCGGTACTTCCACATTCGTGACATGGTGCAGAAGGGAGCTATAAAGCTCCAATATGTGAGCACAAACGAGCAGGTTGCAGATGTGTTGACTAAGCCTCTGTCTCATGTGAAGTTTGAACACTTCCGTAACAAGCTAGGTTTTGTCCGTAAGTACCTCCCTCGAAAGGGGGAGTAGTATTGATGATACTATGGTATCTTGATCACAGCAGGTAGCTCAATTGGGATTGATCATCCTTAGACTTGATCTTGTAATTCCGAAAGGAAGGATCGTCTTAAATGTTAATCTTGAGACTTGATCTCGTAATTCCGAAAGGAAGGGTCGTCCAAGATGTTGGTTGATAGACTTGATCCCGTAGTTCCAAAAGGATGGATTGTCCTAGATGTTGGTTGATGGACTTGATCCCATAATTCCGAAAGGAAGGATCGTCTAAGATGTTGATTGATGGACTTGATCCCGTAATTTTGAAAGGAAGGATCGTCCAAGATGTTGATGGACTTGATCCTGTAATTTCGAAAGGAAGGATCGTCCAGAATGTTGATTGGAGGACATGATCCCGTAATTCTGAAAGGAAGGATCATCTAAAATGTTGGTTGGAGATCCTGCAATTTCGAAAGGAAGGATCACCCATGTTGGACTTGATCCCGTATTTTCGAAAGGAAGGATCGTCCTGTGTAAGTATGTGTTAGTTGTGATCAGTACTGTTAGCTCCGTAAGACTTGATCCCGTAATCTCGAAAGGAAGGATCGTCTGAGTACCACAGATGTGTTGTCCATGATTCCTTAATTTCGAAAGGAAGGATCATGTTGGTTGTTGATACACCTGCCTCATTCTCTTGTCATAGATGATGTTAGTCTAACCTTGAGCTATTGATGATGATGTTGTTATACTTGTCACATGTTATTATTATTCCAGCTTTATGCCGATGAGCCAGCCTTGTGTTGTCGTTGTTGTTGTTATTCTAGCTTTATGTTGATGAGCTGGCCTCGTGCCGTTGTTGTTGTTGTTATTCCAGTTTTATGTTGATGAGCCAGCCTCGTGCTGGCTTTTCTAGTGATGTATCGTTTTTTATACTGAAGATGTTGATACTTCAGCTCTGTACTGAAGATGATTATGTTCCAACAGTACTATGATGATGTAGATGACGATGTTGCTCCAGCTCCATGCTGTAGGTGATAATCTAGTTCCATGCTGCAGATAATGTTGCTCCAACTCCATACTACATATGATGATGCTCCAGCTCCATGTTGTAGGTGATGATGCTCCAACTCCATGCTGCATATGATGATGTTCCAGTTCCATGCTGCAGATGATGATGCCCTAGTTCCATGCTGTAGATGATGATACTCCAGCTCGATGTTGTTAAAAAATTTCGATGAGCTAATCGATGTACCAGACAATGTTCCAAAATATGATGTTGATGATGCCTCCTCTCTCCCTTCGATGATTTTGTGTAGAGCCACACCAGTTGTTGTTTTTGTGAATAGAATACCCTTGTTGTTAAGGGGGAGTGTTGAAATAATGTAACTTCGAAGAATATTCTACTTGTACTTTACATTGTTATTATTCCTCCTTCGGGAGATGTCACTGATGTAAAAGGTCATGTAAAAGTCATGAGGTAAACCCTCCATTGTAAGTCAGGTCAAGAGTACGCATAAAAGAATAATATAATTATTATTGTGAGTTTACCTAGGTAGGTTGGCCCTGTCAGTTGGAGGATTAGTGTAAATAGGGAGGCACCCTCCCTCATTTATACACACACACTCACTCATGTATTGCGCAAGAGAGAGAAAGAAGGAAGGGCAGAGAAGGAGGAAGACAAGTGTCTTTGGTGTTGTGGCTCTTATGCTTGGGGTTTGGTCTCTCTCTCTCTCTCTTATGAGACCTTGTTCTTTGGTCATTGCATTCTGGTAATCTATATTGATGAAGTTTTGTTGGGTTTTTCATTTTGGGTTTCCCAGGGTAAATTGTTGTGTACCTTGTGATTGTGTTTTTTTCAGTGATCCTCTTTATGCTGTTATTGTAAAATGGTATTAAATGCTTATCAAGTTAGGACTTAAACTATAGCAGCATATAAAACTTAACATTTAATGCCTAGCACAACCTCAATGGATAAAAACTGTATTGTTTTTGGATTAATGAAACATGGGATGAAGTGAGCCTGATGGAGGAGAGAATGCTATACTTCATGGAAATCATAATATGAAAGTAAAAGCAAGTTTCGTAAACAAGGGTAAAATGAATGACATTTCAAGGGGATGCACAACTAGATTACAAAAGGGTATACTTCTCCATGAAAGTTTACTGTGCCCGAGGTTGAAAATTAATATGTAAGATGTGTATTAGCTTATGCATTTTGATAGCTTGTGGAACAATGGAAAATTGCTCTGATGGGATTTAGCTATTTGTATTTAAGTACCCTTTGTGCTACACATTTTAGTTATACTATGCTGCTTCACTGACCATGATTCATTAACAACATAGATGTTTTATTATGTCACAGACTTCTAGGAGTTAGAGTGGTTCCTATTGGTTTCTGTTATTCATTTTCTTATTATGATGCTTGTCATGGTTAGAAGCTCGTCTTAAATGCATTTTCATAGCTAATGGAACAATGATCGGACACGGATGGCCTGCTTGTATTTAAGCATCTACTGTGTTAACCATTTTAACTATACTATGCTGCCTCACCGGCCATAATTCAATAACAAACATAGATGGTTTATTATGCCATGTGGTTTTATGAGGTAGAGTGGTTCATACTGATTTTTTTTTTCATATTCTATTTAATAATTACCATGTCGATTAAGTGGCTCATCTTTTATCTGTCATTGTTGTAGATTTTATCCTTTGTAGCCTTGCATGGTCATTTTGATTATTATGATTTGTTTTTAATGGTGATCATGGCCATGGTCATTACAGTTTTCTTCCTTTTTACTGAAAATAATTGTGAACCTTCTAGTCTAGTTCCCTTGCTTATAAATTTTTAGTTTTTCAGGAGTTCCCAACAGTCAGATATTGTGCCCCCAAATCAGCTAAAGATATGACAATGCCAACCACTTTACGTGAGTTGGTTTCTACCAAACTTGCAGCAGAACTGTGGGAACGCCTTGTCAAATACAAATCAACGATCCCAAATTATCCACAGACGGAAACTTGTGAATTGCTCATTGTTGATCGATCGATTGATCCGGTAACTCCATTATGTATCCTTTGCCAACAAATATGTTGTGTTTGATCTTTTAAGGTATGGCATTAGATCAATCACCTCATTTGAACTCTTGGACATGTATATATTGCAGATTGCTCCAGTGATACATGAATGGACATACGATGCTATGTGTCATGATCTATTGAATATGGAAGGAAATAAGTATGTTTATGAGGTAGGGCTCTCATTTTCTTACAAGGCCTAAATGACGTATTGCTGTACAAAGGAAAAAATGTACTTTTCTTTGATCTTCCTCTGAGGCAAGTGATGCTTGTTTATTCCATAGATGACTACTCATAAAGGAAGAATGGAAAAAAAAGAGGTTCTTTTAGAGGAGCATGACCCAGTTTGGCATGAATTGCGTGATCTCCATTTTGCAGAAGTAAGACTTTTGATAATTTACATAATTTATCTAGGAATTTATAGTGATTTACAAATGAATGTAATATGCTTATTGTAACCATTGGCATGACAGGCAAGCTTGCGGTTGCATCAAAATATGACTCAATTTGGGTCAATGAACAAAGCTGCACAAATTCGGCTTGGTTTAAGGTGTGGTAAGGATAGATTGTGGTCAAACTTACAGATCTCTATTATTCTGTATATTCAATTTTGTTGTAAGAAATGGGTTGATCAATTGGCGGAGTTAATAAATGTACTCGTATGCTTCCATGTTTTAAAAAGAACCCCTCTACTTGTGACATTTGTAACATGATTTATGACTATGGTTGATTTGGAAAATGCAACATATATTATATTACATAAATATAAAAGGTACAAGGAAATGTTCTTTAGCTACAACTGCAAGAAAGGCATTCACTGGTGATTCAAGCTATCTGGAAGCATATATGGAAAAATCAAGTTTAAATGCTGAATTGGATTAAGATCACTGATTGGACTGATTAACAACAGAATTTAATGAGAAAATGGATCAAGTGACCAAGATGGGGGAAGCAAACAAAGCTAGGTTAGATAGAACTGGAAACCCGAATGAATGGAATGACTACTGAACTCAAGGATATAAAAGACATTTCAAACTTGCTTCGCCTAATCAAATTTTTCTCAAAACCCACCAAGTTATGACGCAAATTTTAACATACCTGCTATTCCACCACATAATTACACCCCAACATCTAACAATGCACAGTCTCTTCCATTCAATCCACAGCCTAATTATATGCATCTGTCGTCACAACCCACGTATGCCCAACTGCTTAATGTTGTTCCTCCCGTTTTGCCATTTGGCTATCTGATGATTAAAATTGAAATGTTGAGATTTAATGGCAGGGATACAACTGAAAGCGCAGGATGGATGAATAGTTTGAATTACAAAACATCCAAGACAACAAGAAAATTAAAATTACATCCATGCATTTGGATGGGGTAGCATATGTTTGTTCATGTGTTGGAAATCCCAAATAACTAATGTATCCTTTAACTAGAGTCCAGGATACATTTAGAAATGATTTTTTTAAAAGATGTCAATGTATTGAAGTAAAAGTTATGTTTGCGAAATTAACTAGGTTACATTAGAGGGGTGATGTGGATAAGTATATCCATGAGTGGAAATTCTTGCAGCATGAGCACCACGTTTAACATTGAAGCAACTGAAACAATCCTACATATCTTGACTAAAACAATGTATATGGAGCAAGATAAAGATGCACAATATTATCTTCGTATATGATGGTACAAAGCAGGCAACACTGGCTGAGAATAAACTTACAAACTAATGACAAAGGTACTATGGGACTAATGAAAGAGGCTACAATAGGCAACATCATTTTCCAAATGAAGAAAAATCTAAATATATTACACCACTTTGGAGTGAGGACAATAAACAATGGAATCTAAAATTTGTAGATAAGAAGGACGATAACAATGACTAATGCGGAGAAAAATAGTTAGACCATAGATGCATATCAAAACAATTACATGATTACAAGATTGTAGACGGAAAAAAGTAGAGGAGACATGCTAGCATATGATGATGAAAAGACCATGCGTGAAATATCATTAGCTACAATCACATGCACTAGTCAACTTCAAAAGAAAGAAGTTGCTCCTAAAGGAAGCTATAGGTAAAAAAACATGAAAACAAATAAAACTAAATACACTCCACCTCAATAAGAAACATACTAAAGTCTAAATCTAGGACTCCAGAATGAAAACCATAGGATCTCACTTGCTGTGATAACAAGCAAAATGGAACCAACCTTGTGAAACTCAAAGGACCATAAAGAAGAAAGATTTATCAACATTGATAGACTTTTGAGCAAACACAATTTTGTTGATATCAAGAAAAAAACTAACCTTTTTGTATATGCTTCCAAAGATGTCACCATTACAATTATAGATGGTGAACAAATTAAAATGTATTAAGAAGCCATAAGGTTCATGTACAAGTACAAAACATTGAACTGCAGATAGGCTTTCATGCTCTACCTGTTATCACAATTCTTTTAGCAACCCAAAATTAGAGATCCTATCTAGGATGACAGAGAACCAAGGTTGCTAAAGTTGTGACCTTCAAATACCCTACTCCCCAAAGATGAAATGGTTGTCACATAGAGTAGGATTCTTGTCACTTTTAGCTATCTGGAACACCGACTAGTGAACCAAGATGGCTATGGGGGAGACCCAAATTCGGCTAAAGGCCAAATTTTATTACAGGACACCTAGAAAGATATAGACTCTATTATGTGAGGTACCCTGGATGAAACCCTAGATCAATGGATACCTATTGAGTATGATTACAAGGATTGATAGAAGTGAAAATGCTAGGGTTTAAATGATCAATTTCGCTACCCTTGGGGAAATCGTGTATGCTTATGAGTATAATATCCAAGGTGAGAGATTGATGGATGTTAAAGGATTCCCTAACACTTAATTGCTTCCTTGAGATGAAAGATCTAACAATTGGAAGAGTTCACTAGCAACTTAATCACATGACACAGAAAGACCCCCTAAACCCACAAGTGTGACTTTCCTGGATTGACTAGTGCCGGAAGAAAGCGCTATGGAGTCATCCAAAGATGATGCCACATGGAAGGTTGAAGCTCAAGGAACCCCTGAAAAAACCCAAGTGGCCAAAAGGTGTCTAGACTCTAGAGTAACGGGATTATTCTTTGTATTATTATCTAAGGGTTTGTAGTTGTAAATTTTAATGGTAGACAATAGATGACAATAATTTGCAAGAAAAAAGATAGTTGGAATTACTTGGTTCTAGGTGATGCCTCAAATCAATTCTCCACATTCAACATCTTTCACTTACAACCTCGATCTCCATGCTCAAACTTTCCCAATGTTGCCCAAGTGCGCCCTGCAAAACCCCAATATAGACACAATAAGCAAATGACAAGATTGTAATCCAATTGAAATTCACAAGACTATGATGCATACAAGAAATAACAATAAGTGTTAGGATGAAATCAAATAACAAAAGAAAGATTTAATTGTACACAAGAACACTGCTTGTCAGAAGTGAAATCACTAGAGCAAGAGGGAGTCTCCTCCCCAAGTCGCCCCAATGAAATCGCCCTCTTCCTGTAGACAAGAAAAAATTAAAATACAATTTTTTCCCCTATCATAGAAATATAATGGAGATTCAATGATAGAAGGAAATTGGCAAGAAAAGAACTTCTCGAACTCCACCACAACAACACAAGATGTGTGTAATATCCCAATTGATATTCTACCCTTGTAATGATGATATGTTTGTAGTTTATGTGTTTCAGGTGTGTTTGAGAGATAATTGATTTTGCATGCAAAATATGTTACATGCCAAAAATCCCAAAAATCCCTAAATATGATAGATCTGGAGATAAAATAGGAAATAGGACTCCGTAAGATTTTAGTAACACACCACGATTTATAGTTGTGAAGATTCTTCAGTATACAAAAGACATGCATGCCATGCATCCACTAGATCTCCAAAACGTGATGCGTGCTCAGAGGTGACAACCATGCAGAATAAAAACATCCTTTTTTTGGTAGAGATCTCCTTGGAACCGCTCCAATACTTGGTCGATGATGTTGAAACTTTCTAGGAATAGTTGTATGACCTGTTTTACTGCTTGGAGTAGTCATTATTTCCTCGAGGCCATTCTCCAAATTACATGGACTCAAGCTGTGCTAAGGTCTTTGAGAGGCCTTAATCTTGGCATGCCATATGGCAACCATCTTCTGTGCAATGATAAACTTCATTCGTATTCATCAAAACATTCTTTTTCATTCATACCTTAGAGTGTCCTTGACTGTGATCACTTGTCTTTTGGGCTTCAAATCTTCCTGCATAATTTTTCTTCCAAGACTCATCGACTTTCCTTGCTGATGTGTGTATGAAGGACTCTTCATAGGTTGTCTCCTTGGACTTGCACAGTCACGTGCTTTATGACCAAACCCACTACAGTTGTAGCATCTCATGGTGTGGCAATTTGCAACTATGTGACCAACATGGTTACATGTCCAATATTTGACTGTCTTCTTGGGAGACCCAACACTTCTTGCATGAGATCTACAATCCAATACCTTATGACCAAATTTAGTACAAGAAAAACAATAACCATTGAAATCGCTTGCATACTTGGATTGGAGTTGTTTCCCTTCTAAATCTGCTTAGAGGAGTAGGACCAAGTTTTTGATTCCTTCTTGAGCTTCTAGAGTCTTTGTTGTCATGTGTAGGTACATAAGGAGCAACTTGGCTTTCATTTTTGGAGAATGAGGGGCTTGCCTCATACTTGCTAGGTCTCCATGTGTCTGCTATGTACTTTTCTTTTTATGAGTTGTATCCAAGGCCATATTTATCAAAAGGTGATCTTTGGCAATCTAAGATCTCGTCCAAGATGATTGGGTTGTTTCTGAACTTCACACATTTATTAGACTTTTCACTTGTCTTTCTGAGACCAACTACTTCCATCTCAAGCTTTTTGATGACTCCTTCTCATCCAATTTGTCCTTCAAGACTTCCTCTATCCTTTTGGCTTCTTCTAGCTAAAGTCTTCAGATCAACATCTGCCTTCCTTGTTTCTTCAAGTTCTTCTGAATCTTCACGAGACTCTTCTTGTTCTTCTGTTTAACCAATCAATTCAGTCGTTAGTCTTTCAACTTCATCTTTTTTGTCTCCCATCTCATCCTGTAAACTTGTCTTCTTGTGATTGAGTTTCTTGAATAGATCCATAGACTTCTCATGGTACTTTTCGAAGGACCCTAAAATCTTCCTTTTAAGTCTCTAATTGTATTTGAGATTAAGCTCTGCTAGAAGGTGTGCTAGGACATATTTCTTAGCATTTTCAAGATAATTTTCAATGTTATCACAATCACTGATACTGTAATCAGAAAGATTCTTCTTGCTTTTAATCTTCAGTGGGCTTGACTTCTGTTTCCTTCTTTGTGTTTTGGTTTCCCTTTTGGTATTCACTTTCTAGCTTAAACCATAGGTCTTTGGCCAAAGTGTGTTTTCCTACACTCTCTTTGATAGAGCTTGAGAGTCCATCCACAAGAAACTTCAATGCAATGGTTTTGTCCTTCTTGGCATCCCTTTGAGCAGCTGTCTTGGACTTTTTTTTGGACGGAATAGGTGGTTTTGTCACAATCTCCCAGACACCAAACTTCTTCAGATAAGCTTTCATCTTGCTTCTCCTTCCAAAATAGTATGTCATATAAATAATTGGAACCTCATCATTTGATAACTTTGCTTGTCTTTCATTGTGTGCCCAGATATCTCCTTCAAGCTAGTTACGCTTGTGTTGAAGGCCAGCTCTGATACCAATTGTTGGACACAATGACACACTGAGAGGGGGGGGTGAATCAGTGTGCTAGGACTTTTAACAATTTTCACTTCTTCAAAACGTAAACAGAGATCATCAATTGCAAACTAACAAGTTCATCAACATTAATCAATCACATCATAAAAGACATTTCAGAAGATAAACTTTGTAAACTTTATTATATCTAATTTGATAAGGGTTACAACGAAAAACTGCAATCTTCTCGATTACACCAGCTCCAACTGACTAAGAAGCACCAACTTCTATTCCAAGACTCTGCTTGGTTTTTCCTAGTTCCAACAAATAAAGATATGCAAGACCCAGCTTGCAATCCCAGATTGATTATTCTCATTTCATATTTCATCAGTCACTTGTCACATCATCATTCAACTATCTTTGTCATTGTCATCAACTGCCACTGTCATAGAGAACTGCTTATAATATCATGTCCATTCAATCTATCCACATTCATGTCATCAACTTGTCTCTCATCATCAACTCGATCCTATGATTTGCAAACTTAGAACTTGATCATGCTTCATGACATCTTTGTTGTACGAAAGTCTTCAACAAGATGTATACCTTATGTACTGCTGGAGATGTCTTATTTTAACTGTCTCTGCTGTTCACCTTATGCTCTTCCTATATGCCCGAGTTTGATGCACAAATCAAGGTATTATATGTGCCTTTGGATGCCTTCACGAAGATCAGGCCTGTACCCTCCTCACTGCTGCTTGGATCCACAAACAAATCAAATAATCTGCTGCTTATATTTATCACCAAAATATTCACGAAACAAAAACTCTCAGCTCATCCCATTCATTGCTTACAGACTGCTACAGTCTTGCCTCATTCAGCTGCTGCTCCTTCTACCTCAGTCAACCCTGAAATCTCAGAGCTCCACAAAGACACCACCGAATTTCATAACAAGTCCTGCTGCTGCCTCAGTCTTTTATGTGCCCAAAAATCAGAGTAAAGATATAAAAGACACCTTTACTGCTCCTTCTCAACAGTCCATTAGGTTCACCAAAAATTAGAGGCTGCTGTCCTTAAGTTATGCTGCTACTGATATAAATTCTGAACTTCAGAACTTGATTAATTTCAGTCTATTGTCTGTCTATAGCTGCCTAAGTTACCCCAGTTATGCCCAAAAGTCAGAGACAAGAAAACATAAAAAAAATCCTTGCACTAAAAAGTTCCTGCGGCTGCCTCAGTAGATTGTACACCCGAAATTTCAGAGCTAGAACCACCGAATTCTCCATTGCATAAATGAGGTCGTTGACTGGTTATTTATACTCATTTTTTCATGGTATTTTTACTGAGCCGACTTGTCAAAAATAATTTATTTTTTAATTTGAATTTGAATTTTAAATTTACTTTTTGAATTGTCATACTTTTAATCATCAATTATTTAGTAGGCCGACTAGCTTTCTTTTGGGCAACTTGATATTTAAAGGATGCCACCATCAAGCTTGTCAACACTATTAAATATGTAGGAGAGAGCTTCATTACCACAAGCTTGTGGGTTAGAAGACCATGTTCACGAGTTCCACCATGTGCCTTAAGTACCACGATCTCCAATAGGATTAGGTAGGGACTTCTTCAAATGCGAGAGGCATGCCATCAAGTTTCATCAAGACATCACACCAAGCGTATGGGTCATATGGGTCAAGATCACCAAGTATGTGGGATTAAGACCCAAGGGCACCATGTGCAAGAGTTTCAAGGACTCTTTCAAGATATTATTTAATATTTGAGCAAGATAGTTTCTATGGACTACAAACCCATCACCTAGGCTTTCACCAAGCCATCTTACCACGAAGTATGTGGGTGCCACACCTTCTCATGCACTAGGACCATCTCCAAGGGTTCCAAGACCCCATCAAGTCATCAATAACCACACAAACCACAAATGACCACAGAATGGGTCATTTGGTCCACTTGGTGTTCCTATTTCCCATGTCATGCAATGTCATCAATATTTATGCCTAAGCTACCATGTCATCAACATTTGTATTCAACCTTTAGTACTCCTTCTCATTAACGGGTGTGATCAATGACAACCTATGCTCAACATACTTGTCATCTTGTATTTGTCCGTCTAACAACTCTCAAGTAAATTTATTTTTTGAATGTTCAACCAAAAGATGAGACTTCCAGTTAGTAGATATACTCATGAGTGATAAAGAGGCTGGTCGTCTCGATAATGCATCTGCTACAACATTGTTTTTTCCCTTAACATATTATGTTTCAAAGTCATACGCTTGTACCTTGCTGACCCATTTTTGTTTCTGTTCATTCAACTCCTTTTGTTCTAAGAAGTATTTGAGGCTGTTGTGATCTGTCTTAATTTTAAACCTGCTTCCCACCAAATACTGTCTGAATTTTGTTAAGGCTTGTAGGATCGCTAGCATTTCCTTGTCATATATAGAGTAGTGGCTTTCATAATCTTTAATTTTTCTGCTTT
Source organism: Pseudotsuga menziesii (assembly GCA_001517045.1). Classification (NCBI taxonomy): domain Eukaryota; kingdom Viridiplantae; phylum Streptophyta; class Pinopsida; order Pinales; family Pinaceae; genus Pseudotsuga; species Pseudotsuga menziesii. The sequence continues at coordinate 427,087 of LPNX011169370.1, read as the reverse complement.
TTAAGGCAATCGAGTGATGGTTCTGTATCAATATTGCCCCTATTCCCTCCCCTGAAGCATGACACTCTACTACAAATGGTTGAGTGAAATAGGGTAATGCTAAAACAGGACATGAACTCATAATTTTTTTCATTTTTTCAAAGGTCTGTTGTGCCCCTACTGTCCAACCGAATGCCCCTTTCTTTGTAAGATCTGTGAGTGGTGCTGTTACTTGAGAAAACCCTTTAACATACTTTGATCACTTTGATCATTTTAATTAATCAGCTGAAATACTCTATAAATCTTCAATAAGGCCACAACTAACTTTTCCTTTGCCCAAAATGATAAATTGATTGTACCAATGGATCCAGAAGCATCAAATCCACTAAGAATCACTACTCACACACCTTGGAGTAACATGAGATAAGCTCTGCAAATAGTTTTCCATTTTTTTAATTAAAACTTGGCTTAATTAATCCCGCTGACTTTATAAGAATATATGTAATAAGCCAATTTTTCCTGTTTGAAGCATAGAATGATCCAATTAGCCTCCAAAGGCACTAAGATAATCATCTGGGAACCTATAAGGAAATCCCGCAGCGGGACATACCATTGACTGTGTCAAACTATGTTGACTTGGTCCAAACTAATGCGTCTGAGCATGAAATTGAAGGTTGTTGCATGCAAGAGGTATCAATATACTTATTCTGCAAGTATTGAAAGACGACTAAGCATTTAGTAACATGATACAATGGCGATCGACTCAAAATAAAGCATAAGCAAGACTCTTACTCAATACAGTTACATGACCAAAACGAAGTTCCAAGTACATACTTCAATTTACACTAATTCCATATGTAAGTCATAGATCAATGCTCTGGCACTATTTTGGGTGAGATGGAAAAATGATGTAGGCTGCAGTCAAAGAGGTTTGACTTTTTGGAAAGACTTGATTCACCTTCAGAGATTTGGAGATTTCAGGGGACCACAATGACATTTGTTGGACAAGCAGACACTAGGGAATGAAGGTGTCTCACAAATGGATAAAGTGCTTGAAAAGCACCCTCTCGACTCTAACAAGCATCCTTTTAACTTTTTTTGCATTGCGTTGCAATTTGCATTTGACTTTGACTTTCATTTCACAATTGCATTTTCTTTGGATTTAGCATTGAAGCACATTTTACGTTTGATTTCCTTTAGTTAGCCTCGTGACTAAAAGGTACTGGACCTGCAAATCCTTGCGAGCCCTAGTAACTCTGTTGATGTAATTGTAACTTCGGAATGTATTCACTTGTATTTCTTATGTATTGTAACCCGATGTTTATTCCGGGATGTATTTGTAATGTACTTGAGTCATGCGATGCCTCGAGGTTCCTATCGGGAGTTTCTATAATGTAAACAAGTCATGTCAAGTCAAGGTGGGTAACCCTCCTATTGTCTAAGGGTTAAAGTCCCCGCAGTTCCGGGGCACTGGGGTTATTAGACTCACCTAGTGAAGTCGGCCCTAGTTGGGTTTAGTTAAGTCAGGAATTAGTATAAATAGAGAGCTAGCCTCTCTATTTATCACACACTCACTCACACTCAGTTGTAGCGCATAGCTGAGGAAGAGAAAGACATTGGGGCAAGGAAGAAAGAGGTTACTGCTGTCGGGAGATCGTCTTACTGTTTTTGGGTTTCACTTTTGGTGCTGATTCTATCTTTGAGGAAGTTGCGGGGTTTTCTCCATTTATGGTTTCCCCAAGGAAAAACACTGTGTTCATTGTCTCTTGTGTTTGATTGCTGTGCTTGTTGTTCTCTCAGTTAAAGATCCTAATGATATGCTAGCTTAATGTTAAAAATCTAACATGGTATCAGAGCTAACCTGAGAAGAAGACACTGTGCAGCTGCGAGAACTAAGGTTCCTACTTTGTGGATCTCTCTCCACAGATTTTCAGCAAAAGAAGGGTGGAATAACTCTCCTCCCTAGGGCGCATCTTTCTGTCGAAACAGAATCCAATTATGAGGTTTTTCAGTTTTGGACCCGACATTACTACCGAAAATTAGGGCTTTTCACGGAAGTGGAATTTTTCAGTGAGCCCAGGCCTGGATTGATCTCCTCCTCAAAATCGAAGTTAGGGATCAAGATCAAAGCATTTGGTTGGACAGAACTCCGTAAAAGCAAAACCCTAATCTGCTCTTGAACCAACACTACGGGATTTCAACTCCAAATCCAGATCCAACATGTTGACTTGGTAAGATCTAAATCTTTTGTATTTCCATTTGAGTTTCTCAGTTAAGATGTCTCATCATACCAAGCTTGATGAAAAGCTTGAGGGAGCTGATAACTTTTGAGCCTGGAAGTATAGGATCTCCCTGGTCCTAGAAGAAAATGAGTTAGACTCCTATATCAGTGAGGAGGTTCCAGTTCCAGAGGGAGATGAGGCCAAGGCCTTACATAAGAAGAAGATGGTTATGGCAAAGAGGATCATTGCCGATTCTATCAAGGATCACCTCATACCACAGGTGTCCTCCCTCAAGACACCTAAAGCTATGTTTGATGCCCTGACCAAACTGTTTGAAGGGAAGAACATCAATCGAAAGATGACTCTAAGGAACTAGTTGAAGAATGTAAAGATCCAGAATGAGGAGACCATCCAGTCATATTTCACAAGGGTCTCCCAGATCAAAGAACAGCTGGAAGCAGTAGATGAAGAAGTGGAGAATGTAGAAATTGTAATGACAACCTTGAATGGCCTCCCTAGGTCATGGGATTCTTTCATCCAAGGAATCTGTGCTAGGAAGAAGTTAGTCAAGTTCAGTAGACTGTGGGAAGAATGTTCACAAGAAGAAGCTCGAATAACAGCTCGAGAAGAAAAGATGGGAAGTGAAGATCAAGCTTTCACAGTACACTCCAAGAAAGGAAGAAGGGAAAAGCATCATCACCAAGGTAAGCATTCTCATCAGAAAGGTTCATCCAAACTCAGATGTTATACATGCGATGAAATATGACACTTTGCTAGAAACTGCCCCATGAATAAGAATGGATCCAAGAAGAAGAGGAACTCCAAAAGAAGACATCATGCTCACACTGCTAAGGATGATGATCCTCCCAGAAAGAGTAAAACAAGAAAGTGGAGACTCTTCAAGTGAAGATGAATATGTTCTGATCTCCTCTCTCACGGGAACTGTCACTCATGGAAGCAAAGATTGGCTTATTGACAGTGGGGCTTCCAAACACATGACAGGTTTCAGGAATCTTTTGAAAAACTATCCGAACATAATTCACCCCATAAGGTGAAACTTGGGGATGACTACCAATATCCCATAAAAGGTAGTGGTGAATCCTCCTACAAGCTAGACTCTGGAAAGTCTACGAAAATGAAAGATGTCTTGTTTGTACCAGTACTAAAGAAGAATCTTCTATCCATATCAGCACTGGATGCAAAAGGCATGAGGGTTGCATTTGTAGATGGCCAAGTCCTCATGTGGCCAAGAGGAAAGACTATTGATGATGCAATAGTAATTGAAGAACAAGAAGGAGGATTATACAAATTGAAGGGCCATCCAGAACAAGCTTTGGTCCATGACACAGTAGAGCCAAATGAACTTTGGCATAGAAGGCTTGCACATGTGCATTACAGAGCACTACCACTTGCAAGCAAAGCTGTTGAAGGTCTTCCAGAAATTCAAGCAAAACATGAAGGAGTCTGCAAAGGATGTGCGAAAGGAAAGAACACAAAGAAGACATTTCCAAGTAGTGAAAGCAAAGCAAAAAGAATCTTGGAAATTTTCCACTCCGATGTATGCAGACCAATGTGATCAAGTTCTCTAAGCGGGTATGTATACTATGTTTCTTTCATTGATGATTTTTCTAGGAAGACAGATTTACTTCATGAAGAACAAAGATGAAGTTTTCAGCAAGTTCAAGGAATTCAAAGCCTTGATCGAGAACCACACAGAAAAGAAGATCAAGACCTTTCGATCAGATAATGGCGGAGAATTCACATCAAATGAATTCAAAGACTTATGCAAAGAATCAGGGATTAAGAGGGAGTTATCCACTCCATATAATCCACAACAGAATGGGGTTGCAGAAAGGAAGAATAGAACTATCATGGAAGCTGCAAGAGCAATGCTTCATGATCAAGATCTTTCCATGCATCTATGGGCAGAGGCTGCCAGAACCACGGTGTATGTACAGAACCGTACTCCACACAGAGTACTCGAGAACAAGACTCCTAAAGAAGTCTTCTCCGGGAAGAAACCAGAAGTCAGCCATCTCAGAATATTCGGTTGTCCAATGTACATACACATTCCGAAAGAAAAGAGGACAAAGTTAGATCCTTCAGGAAAGAAGGGTATATTTGTGGGATACTCTGAAAGCTCGAAGGCTTACAGAATATACTTCTTAGGATTCAAGAAGATCGACATTAGCAGGGATGTAACATTTGACGAAGACACAACTTACAACAAATCCAAAAAGAGACCTGCTGAAGAACCTGAAGAAGTAGAAGCACCCAAAATTCATGATACAACCATGAATGAAGAAACTCATGAAGAAGATCGAGAATTTGAAGAACCACAAAGACTTGTAGATCCACCTCAAGAGAAGAATCCTCACAAGAGGAAACCTGCTTGGGTACGAGAAGCTATCCAAGGTGCGGAAAGATATGGGGCTCCAGAAGAGAATCACCGAGAAAGAAAGAGAACCAGATTCTGCTCCGGATATGTAGCTTTACTATGTGACTTTATCAATAAAGAACCTTCCAATTATGAAGAAGCGGCAAAATGAAAAGAATGGAAGGATGCTATGATCAAAGAGTATCAATCGATCATGAAGAACGATGTTTGGGATGTTGTCCCAAGACCAGAAGGGAAGTCGGTTGTAACTTCCAAATGGATCCACAAGATCAAGCATGCTGCAGATGGTAGCATAGAGAAATATAAGCCAAGATTCGTGGCTCGTGGCTTCTCACAGAAAGAAGGAATAGATTATGAAGAAACCTTTGCACCTGTAGCCAGACACACTTCCATCAGATCAGTACTTGCTCTGGCTGCAGTGATGAAATGGAAGATACACCAAATGGATGTCAAGACCGCTTTCTTGAATGGTGTAGTGGAAGAGGAAGTGTATGTAGAGCAGCCACTCGGTTTTGAGACACATGACAGGGAGTCTCATGTGTGCAGATTGAAGAAAGCCCTGCACGGTTTGAAACAGGCGCCTAGGACATGGTATGGCATAATTGACAACTTTCTATCCAGTTTGGGCTTTACCAAGAGTAAAGCAGATTCCAACCTTTACTACAAGGTTGAAGATGGCAACCCAGTGATGCTCCTACTGTATATAGATGATCTGTTTGTAACAGGTATGGATGGGTTGATTACTGATACGAAGAGAAAGCTTGCTGCTGAGTTCGAAATGAAGGACTTGGGCATGATGCATTATTTGCTAGGCATGGAGGTGTGGCAGAATGCAGATGGAATCTCCCTCGGACAAGGGAAGTATGCAATAGAGATCCTGAAGAGGTTTGGGATGATGGACTGCAAGGCCATGACCACACCTATGGCATCGAATCTGAAGTTGTTGAGTGATGCTTCATCAGAAGCGGTTGATGCTACGATGTATCGTCAGATGATTGGGTCCTTGATGTTCCCGACGAACACGAGACTAGATATTTGCTTTGCTGTGAACACCTTGAGCCAATTCTTGACAGATCCGAGACATGTTCACTTGATTGCTGCAAAGCATATTCTGAGGTACCTGAGGGGTACAATTGATTATGGGCTTAAGTATGAGGCGAATCAAAAGATTAACGTGGAGGGTTATGTTGATTTAGATTGGGCAGGCACTGCCATCGATAGGAAGTGCACTTTAGGGTGTTGCTTCAGTATGGGATTAGGTGTGATCTCTTGGTTTAGCAGGAAGCAATCTTGTGTGGCACTGAGTACTCCTGAAGCAGAGTATGTCGCAGCTTGTTCAGCTAGTTGTGAGGCAGTATGGCTGAGGAAGCTACTGTTTGATTTATTTGATCTCCAGATGGACGCTACTTGTATACATTGTGACAACCAGAGTTGCGTGAAGTTGTCAGAGAATCCAGTGTTCCATGACAAGTCGAAGCATATCGAGATCAAGTATCACTATATCAGGGATATGGTGCAGAGGGGAGCAGTGAAGCTCCAGTATGTTGCGACGGAGGATTAGATAGTTGATGTGTTGACGAAACCATTGGCTAGGGTGAAATTCGAGTACTTCAAGGAGAAGCTTGGTGTTCTCCAGATCGAGGTTTCCTCCAAGGGGAAATGATGAGACCTAGAGCCATTCTGACATGGTGAGAGGATTGGTTCCTTCCATGGTCAGATGTAAGGGCTGAGCCATTCTGTCATGGTGAGAGGATTGGTTCCGACCATGTCAGATATGAGTGCTGAGCCATTCTGATGTGACTATAGGATTTGTTCCTACATGATCAGAAGTAAGCGCTGAATGCCAGTCTTGGACTGGAGGCACCTGGTCAGCTACCAGGAAAGCTCAGTCTGGGACTGGGGGCCATTCTGATATGACTGTAGGATTGATTCCTACATGATCAGATGTGAGTGCAAGCCCTTCTGACATGCATGCTGGATTGGTTCCTCCCATGTGCAGATGTAAGTGCAGAGCCCTTCTGACATGCATGCTGGATTGGTTCCTCACATGTGCAGATGTAAGTGCAGAGCCCTTTCGAACATATATGTTGGATTGGTTCCTCGCATGTGTCGAATGTAAGTGCAGAGCCTTTTCGAACATGTATGTTGGATTGGTTCCTCGCATGTGTCGAATGTAAGTGCAGAGCCTTTCTGACTCGAATGCTGGATTGGTTCCTCTCATGGTCAAATGTGAGTGCTGGGCCTTTCTGACAGGGTTGTGGGATTGGTTCCCACATGGTCAGATGTGAATGCTGGGCATGCCTTTCTAATATGATTATAGGATTGGTTCCTACATGATCAGATATAAGTGCTGGGTGGGCCATTCTGACTTAGGGTCAGATATAAGCGCTGAAGAAGACCTACATGGAGGCTAGGCCTACAACCAGCATGAAAAAGGGCTGGCTCTGTAGAACTTCCTGTGACAAGAAGAATCATGAGATAGCACCCGTGATGATCCAGTGATGATGATCCAGCAGAGATGATCCAGATCGAGGGATGATCCAGATCTAGAGATGATGCTCCAGAGATTATCCAAATCGAGGGATGATTCAGATCCAGTGATGATGATCCAGATCAAGTGATGATCTAGATCCAGGTGAAGATGACTTGAAGATGAAGGTGACTTGAAGATAGAGATGACTTGAAGGTGAAGATGACGAGGACTCGATGATGATCCAGATGATACAGAGAAGAAGACTTGTGCTGATAAATTGGGTCGAGAGAATACCTTCTTAGTTAAGAGGGAGTGTTGATGTAATTATAACTTTGGAATGCATTCACTTGTATTTCTTATGTATTGTAACCCGATGTTTATTCCGGGGTGTATTTGTAATGTACTTGAGTCATGTCATGCCCCGAGGTTCCTATCGGGAGTTTCTATAATGTAAACAAGTCATGTCAAGTCAAGGTGGGTAACCCTCCTATTGTCTAAGGGTTGAAGTCCCCGCAGTTCCGGGGCATTAGGGTTATTAGACTCACCTAGTGAAGTCGGCCCTAGTTGGGTTTAGTCAAGTCAGGAATTAGTATAAATAGAGAGCTAGCCTCTCTATTTATCACACACTCACTCACACTCAGTTGTAGCGCATAGCTGAGGAAGAGAAAGACACTGGGGCAAGGAAGAAAGAGGTTATTGCTGTCAAGAGATCATCTTACTGTTTTTGGGTTTCACTTTTGGTGCTGATTCTATCTGTGATGAAGTTGCGGGGTTTTCTCCATTTATGGTTTTCTCGAGGAAAAACACTGTGTTCATTGTCTCTTGTGTTTGATTGCTGTGCTTGTTGTTCTCTCAGTTAAAGATCCTAATGATATGCTAGCTTAATGTTAAAAATCTAACAAACTCCACGACGTTTGTCTCCACTGTCTCCACTGTCGGCAAGCGTCCATCACCTCGATGGAGTTGGCACGATAATGCTTTTTTACAGGCAAATATGCCTTACATCATAAAAGGATGAGTGCTTACACTTTTAGCTGCTAACTAATTTCAAGGAGCTTTGATATTTCACATTTCACATTTAGGAATTTTTGGTTGGATTCTAGGGGATACACTTTCGGTGACTAGGCTTACCTTACCCACACTCAATCCACCTGGATGTATGAGCAGAAAGACATCAATGATGTCAACAAAATTTCACCACACACATCAGAGCTAAGACACAAACAAACATGGATGCTACCCACACAAAGAGGTCACAGTGGGGGAAGGTCTTCAAGTTCATTAGTCATATTCAAGTCAAGGGAGTTTTCTCAATCAAACAGAGCAATGGATGAGTAGAATAGGAAAGTGATGGTGCACTAGAATAAGGGGAACTGATCTATTTCTTACATGAGGATTAGCCCAAAAGAAAGCATGTACAAAGAACTTAACACCAAAGCTATTTCACTATTTCAAATGCAAGTCTTACTAAGAAAACAATACAAACCATGATCACCAATGTAAATGGAAAAATGCTACCAAATACAGTCAATGTACCAATACAAGTAAGACATATCCATGATATACCTCAAGCCATATGCCTGCTCAGAAACTGCTGCTAACCCTACAATTAGGCCTCTCTACTTATAGGAGAGGTTAAAACTTCCTTTACAATAAAATAACAATTGTTTCCTTAGATTTAACCTAGGGTGGGGTAAAATAATGCAAAATCCCCACTACAAGCAACTAACCCTAAACAATACAATAAAATAAGGTGGTCAATGCCACTTGTACAATGATGAGATACATAGGGCTCCTAACAAAGGGGAAATGATCCAACAAGCAGGAAACAATGGTTGGTCAAGATGCCATGTGGCCTCCAAAGGCCCCTCCAAAATAATATGCTCAAAGCAACATTCACAAGACAACTTCAAAGCCTCTCCTGTGTGGGGTCCTCAACCCATTGAGTCAAGTAAGCAACCGACTATGTCTTCATCAACCTCCAAAGCTTCCTTTGAGATTACTTGCTCACCAAGAGAGGCCTTCGAGGGGTTTTGAAACCCTAAATGATTCTCCACTTTGTCCACTTAGTAACCTTTTAATAACCTTTTCTTTTAAAAATTCCAAGTCCCATTCGCCCCTTGTAAAAAAATCACTCATCGAATTCATAAAATAAAATTTCCCAAATAAATGGGACATGACACATATTATATTCTTAGCTTGGGACAACCATGATCATCACAAGGGCCTGAACGCTGCATGGGTTATGGTCCACACTGATAAAGGAGGGCATTTTCAGTTGAAACGCCTTCTTTTCAAACATGCAAGGGTATGAAGAAGAGGCCCTTCCAACAATGTTGAAAATGTTAACAAAGAAAAGTGTTGGTCCCTTAACCTTGCTTCATGCAGAAGCAAATCTCTTTTTTTTAAAAAATTTTGCATGTGGAAAATGCATGCATGCATTTTTAATTAAAAACTTTGCATGTGGGATTTTGCATGAAACCCTAAAAAGGTAATCAAAGCGTTAAGAGAGAGTCAAGAAGGAAAAGGGGGTGCATAAGTGAGAAATGAGAAGCTATTGAGGCTGAACAAATCAGTTCCTAAGGGGAGGGCCCATTTTTGAGATAGGAGGGCGCATTCCAGGCAAAGAGAGGGCACATTTTTGAGATAGGAGGGTACATTCCAGGCAAAGAGAGGGCGCGATCTAAGAGAGTGTTGGCGTACTTGATCTGTAGAACAAGAGGGTGAATTCATCAGAGTCTGAGATAGCTTTTGAGAGGGAAAATTCAACAGTACAGATTGCGAGGGCGAATTGCAGAGAGGGGCGATTGGCAACAGTAGAAGAGGGAGTGAATCCCAAGGCAGACAAAAGGAAGAGAAGGGTCACAAATCCCAAGGAGGTCTTCAGCAGTGATCATGCTTGAAATCTGAGGCTTGGATTTCTAAGATAAGTTTGTGTGAATGCTGTGTATCAGATCTATGTATATCTTCATAAAAGATAATAAAGAACTTGTAGTCTCTCTCACTAGTTTTTCCGCAAGGGTTTTTCGATGATCACATTGACTAAAACTCTCTGTGTTAATTTATGTCTGTGTATTGTTGAATTAAAAAGAGTAAACGATCTCATGTGTTTCTTGTTATAAATATCTGTTATTGCTTATCTATGTTTTTCGGGCAACATGATTGCGTTGGGCATTAAACAATGATTTATTGAGACTTGAAACTGGGTTGGGCTCAGAGTAGAGTCTAGATCTGTGGCAAATCTATCAGGTTCGTTAGACTAGATTCCAGATCTGTGAGAAAACACATTAGATCTATCATATTTGTGAGAGTAGAGACTAGATCTGCGAATGGTTTATCAAATCTGTGCAAACAAAGATCGGATCTGTAAAAGAGAGGGATTTCTTGTTCACTGAGGAAGAACTTGGATTTAGTTTTCAAATGAGAAGATCATTATTATAGGGTTGAGGGTTGAGGATAGGTTGGATGGGGCGGTTAATTTTAGTCCTTGGAGAGGAAACATTGTCTTGCGTCTACAAGAGTGAGTTGTGGGACATTGTGAATAACACAACAACGAATCCTATGATAGTGCCTATAGATGCAACATTGAAGACAACCTATGAGAAAAAGAACATCAAGGCAAAGGGAATTCTGCTTGATGCGATTAAGGACCATGTAGTCCCTCATGTGACTTGTAAGGACATTGCTTATCAAATGTTGTACCAGCGTTCCAATGAAAATTAGAAGATGGTATTGAGAGTGAAATTGAAGGGCATAAAATGATTAGAACTGAGAATGTGGCTACTTATCTTACCTGGATAGCTTAGGTGAGAGATGAGTTTGGAGCTATTGGGGAGGTGGTAGTTGGCAACGAATTGGTGAGAATAGCTTTGAATGGGGTAACCAAGCAAGGAGCGTTTTTGTCGAGGTGGTTGTAGCAAGAAAAAAATTGCCTTCCTGGGATTGTCTTTAGGATGAGTTCATTTAGGAAGAGACCCAAAGAGGATATGTTCAGGGAAGTTCATTTAGAGGTAACGATGAGGAGGATGTGGCACTTGCAGCGAAAGGGAAGAAGAAATCCAAGAAAGGTCCCAAGGGTGGGGTGAAGCAGCAAGGTGATCAGAAAAAGGATATGAGCAAGGTAAAGTGTTTTACCTGCAACAAGATGGGGCACTATGCAGTGTGTTCTCACAAGAAGAAGAAGCAACAAATTGCAGCTGTGGCTGAAGTTGATGAGTTCGCAGAGAATTTTGACAAGGAATTTTCCCTAATTACTTGTCACTCTTATACTGCAACAGATGTGGAAGAGATTCTATTGAGGATGACAAGGAATTGTTCCTAATTTCTTATCAATCATTGAGTGCATCTACTACAAGTGTTTGGTACATAGATAGTGAAGCCTCCGGCTGCATGACTGGTGTTCGAGAGTACTTTACAGATCTTACTGAGAGTGGCTTAGATATCGAGGTTATACTTGAAGATAACACCTCTTTCAAGGCAGTTGGACGAGGGACAGTCTCCTTTCAGAGGGAGTCTGGAGAGTCCATGACGATGAGCGATGTTTTGTATGTCGCTTGTTTGAAGAAGAATTTGATATCAGTTTCCACAATTGAGGATAGGGGATTTTGGGTACTATTTTGAGATGGGCATGTACTCATTCATCCTAAGGAACCCAAAGGTACTACAACAGTGAGGATTGGAGTTCGATGTGGAAAGCTATACAACCTCAGTTTTCAGCTTTATCATGCCTTCGCACATAGTAGCAGCAGAGACAGTTGTGACATATGTGAGTTGTGGCACAGGAGGATGGCCCACTTGCATCATCCAACTTTGAGGATTTTGAGAGAGACAGTGACAGGTGTGCTAGAGTTCAACACATAACATAGTGACGTCTGCAAGGGGTGCGCACTTGGCAAGTATGCCACGACTGCTTTTTCAAACAGTGACAACAGGGCAGCATGGAAGCTTGATTTGGTACATTTAGACCTTTGTGGTCCGATGTCGACTACCTCATTGAAGGGTTATGAGTACTATGTGACCTTCATTGATGACTTCTCTAGGAAGATCTGGATTTACTTCATGAAGAGGAAGGAGTCAAAAGAATACTTGCAGAGGTTCAAAGAGTTCAAAGCTCTTGTGGAGAACCAAACATGGAGGAGGATTAGGTATTGCGATCAGACAATGGGGGTGAGTATACCTCCAAGTAGTTTAATGAGTTTTGTGCACAGGAGGGAGTCAAGAGACAGTTGACAGTACCATACACCCCATAGCAGAATGGGGTGGCAGAGAGGAAGAATATGGCAATTGTTGGTGTAGCGAGATCTATGCTACATCATCAGGGTTTGCCATTCCTTCTCTAGGCAAAGGCTTGTAACACGACAATGTACATTCATAACATGAGTCCCCATAAGGTATTGGGATGCAAGACTCCTGAAGAGGCTTTCATAGGGAAGAAGCCTGAGGTTGGGCATTTCAGGATTTTTGGATGCCTTACTCACATGTCCCTTCGTAGAAGAGGACAAAGTTGGAGCCCAAGGTAGAGAAGGGTATCTTTGTTGGGTATGATGAGACTTCGAAGGCCTACTGCATATACATTTCTGCACGGAGACAGACAGTCGTGAGGCAGGATGTGAGATTTGAGGAGGACAAGCCCTTAAGAAAGTCACGTGAGTTAGAGAAGGGGGAGCAACATGCTCCTACACCTCAAGATGGTACATTGCAGAGTTCAACTTCATAGTGTTAAGGGTCACAGGTATTAGGGGTGACAGGTTCACAGGTTACAGGTTCCCTAGGTACATGTACAAGATCATAGGGTAGTGGTTCACCAGTTTTAGGTTCACAGGTTACAAGTTCACGAGCCGCAGGGTCGCATACCACTGGGGCTACTTCATCAGGTACACAATCTCAGGAAATTGATTGGGATGATCAAGTCCCTACATAGAAGGTTATTGCAGGGAAGAGGAAGCCCAAGTGGCTTAAAGATACCTTGGAGGAAGCTTAGACTATGGGAACTCCTAAGAGGACTATGAGAGAGAGTACAACGCTAGAGAGGTTCTGTATTTATTTAGCTAGCGAGTAGTATTGGTGATCTTGAGCCAATTTCTTATGAGAAGGTAGCAGGCAAACAGGTCTGGAGAGATGCCACGGTGGAAGAGTATGCTTCCATCTGTATCATGAAGAATGATGTCTAGGAGGTTGTGTCGGGATTTAAGGGGAAGTTAGTGGTGTCTTCCAAGTGGATCTACAAGATAAAATATGCCACAAATGGAAGCATTGAGAAGTACAAGGATCGGTTTGTGGTGAGGGTGTTCTCATAGGTAGAGGGAGTTGGTTATGGTGAGACCTTCGCTCCAGTTGCTCGGTATACTTCAATTAGAGTAGTGATATCCATTGCAACATAGATGGGTTGGAAGTTCCACCTGATGGATGTGAAGACAACTTTCCTGAATGGATTCATATAGGAGGTGTAGGAGCCTGGAGTTGTCCAGATCGGTGTCCATTGCAAGAGGGAGTGATAAGTCCCTGATACAGATTTGTGGTCTTCACGTCCAACATGACAAAAGGGCTGGCTCTGTGGAAGATGTGTGTGATTTACATCTAGCATGAAAAAGGGCTAGGTCTGTAAAGTGTGGCATCTAGTATGAAAAAGGACTAGCACTGCAGAATGATGCATCCAATATAAAAAAGGATTGGCACTATAGAGATAGGTATCCAGTATTTAAAAGGACTGACACTGTAGAGATAGGCATCTAGTATGAAAAATGACTGGTACTACGGAGAGTTACATCAACATGAAAAAGGGCTGGCTTTGTAGGGGTACATCTAGCATGAAAAAGGGTTGGCACTGTATGGACATGCTGAGCTACGACTAGTATGAAAAAGGTCTGGCTCTATAGAGGTACACCCAGCACGAAAAAGGGTTGGTTGTTGTACGAATATACATCCAACATGAAAAAGGGTTGGCTCTGTAGAGGTACACCCAACATGAAAAAGGGCTGGTTGTTGTATGGATATACATCCATCATGAAGAAGGGCTGGTTTTGTAGAGGTACACCCATCATGAAAAAGGGTTGGTTGCTGTACGGGTATACATCCAACATGAAAAAGAGTTGTCTATGTAGAAATTCTTATGATGTATACATTCGAGAGATGTCACAAGTCAATGGCCAGAGTACCGAATTGTAACAGCAGTGATGAGATCTAGTGATGATGTCTAGTGACGAGATCCAGTGATGATGTCTAGTGGTGATGATCGTGAGAGATGAATACCTTCCTTGTTAAGAGGCAGTGTTGAAGATTGTGTAACTTCAGAAGATATTCTTATTGTACTTTTATTGTATTATTGTTTTACCTCCTTCGGGAGAAGTTATTTATATACTTGGTCACATAAAAGTCTTGAAAGGATCAATGTAAACCCTCTGCTGTAAGTCAGGTCAATAGTAACCAAAAGAGATATTATATAAATGTTATTTTAAACAAGTTGGCCCAATAAGAGTACGAACTCGGCTTAATTAGGGAAAAAGGTCAAACATATGGTGCGTATAAATCAGTGTTCCACGGGGACGTCCCTCCCAGAGTCGGGGGCTCGCCCCCTACGCTTCCCACGCCCCGGGGGATGGGGGCCTCCATGGGAAACGTTTCCCAGCGCCCCCCTTTCTGCGAAACTTGGGGAAACGCGGGTCTAGGAGTTTCTTGAATTGGGGGGGCTCCCACACGCTCCCTCCTGAAAATGGGGGGCTTCCACAGGCCCCACTGCCCTCGATTTTTAAAATTTTTTTACTTAAAAAAGAAATGGTTCATCTTAAATTTTAGGCTTTTACATTAAATGGTCATTTTAAAACGAAATAGAAACAAATAAAAAGAAACAAACATTGATATGATATGCTTGGCTATAACGATTACATTAAATTACACTAAATTCTTCGGGAACATAAGCATGCTAGTATGCAAATGGTGATGGGATGAGGAATTGATATGTTTATATGTTGGGGTTCATATTTTAATTATTTTTTCTTTCTTTTTTATAATTTTAGAGACCAACCCCCCTATGTTAGGGACCCTGACGCCTCCCCGCCCCCCCGTCCCCTGAAATACCCCAAAATTTTGGGGTGTCTCTACACATCCCCAATGTGTGTTTCCCCGCTCCCATGCCCCCCCGTCTCGGAAACTTGGTGGAACATTGGTATAAATAGAGAGGGCGCACCTCTCATTTGGACACACAACTCACTCAAGCAAGTGTGCATGAGAGAGAAGAACAAGTTCTCTGGAGAGAAGAAGTAGCTTCTTTTGTCTTTGGGGTTTATCTTATCTTGGTTTGGCATCGCTCTTGGTGATAGAATCTATACTAAAGAAGTTGCTGGGTTTTCTCCCTTGTGGTTTCACAGAGGAAAATCTTTGTGTTCTTTTGTGTTGGTGTACTTGTCTTTCTTTCAGTAATCATATTGCTTATGGTTATGATGAAATAACGCAAATTGTTTGAACTTTGAATATTTAATACAACCATTCAAATGCTAACAACCCAAACACTCACCAATCATCAAATTCCCATGAACATCCAAAAGCTGTCATCCAAAGCATCAACATGCCGCCCCCATGAAGTTTGTGATGAAAATTACAAGTGGACACCCATGCAAAATGGGGGGTAATCGACCTGAAATCAGATTTTTTTTTGAAAAATGGGGGTGGTCAAAGGCCTAATCAGACAAGGTCTTAAAAGATGTGGCCAAAGGCCATATCAGAAGTGAAGCCCAGATTCTAGATGAAATTAAATATAAGTTCATTTACTAGCATATATCCAACATGAAGGCAGTGAACAGAAAACCATATAGGATAAGTAATAAAAATATTATATATATAATGAATGAATGATAGAATATGATGATTACAATGCATCTGGACGGTACACTTATATAAGCATTGACTGGTCACCATGGTTGATAGTTCACGTCCTTTAGTCAAGATGGGACTCTTCATTATTATTGATATTTGATATATATATTTATGTTCATTACAATCGCCGAGTACTTGCACCCAACCTCATCCCATTAGAACTATCCAGATGGGTAGGGTAGACCCACATTGAGGATAGAACCATGATGTATAGTGTAACACTTAATCAAACTCCCGAGTGAATCAATGCCGTGTTGGCACCTTGCATTATTTTAGAGCATTATGTTTGGTCAGTGTTGTAAACCACATGTCAAAATGCTCATTTTATTTTTTTTGTTGTACATTTATTTGTTTCCATCTAAAATTCCCATAAATTTGAAATTTCACTTTCAACGTAGGTTACAGTTTTAATGATCCATATTCCATATTCAGTTTTGTTATCATGCATGTGTAATAGTTTAGGAGTTAGCTTCATGATTAAATCCATAAATTACTTGTATAGTCTGATTGCCTAAGCTTCAAATTTGACCCATTCGGGAGCTATAATAATGATGTGCATATTGTAGTTGTTCAAGTGAACTACTTATGGATGTAAATCAAGATATATTATCATACCCATAGGCAGCAACACCTTATCCCAGTCAAAACTTACCCTGAAATATCCCATATTTAGTTATATCTTACCTCTGTGAAAATCTAGTTGGTGAATCCTGAGATTCGTTAGTTTGCTCAACCGATATTGCATGGTGAAAGATTTCAACAAGCATCTAGTGCTGAAAGGGTTCTATCATTTGTTATAAATATCGCCGATATATTGGCCACATCGCGATATATCTTGATGTCTACCGTCAAACGAAACAATGCCTGGGCCGATTTTTTCAGGTGATTTTTTGGCGATAACATCGCGATTTTTTCGAATATATTGCTAGTCAGTGGGGGAAACATCGCCCACCCAAGGATAAAGTGATTTTGCCTCTTTTTTGTCATTTGCAAGTTTCAAGTTTGCTGATATATTGCCGATGTTTGTCGACATATTCCCCGATAAATTTAATATGTTGTTTCTGGACCCTGTTATCACCCGCCTTGTAGTTGCCTGTGTGAGGTGGATCCAGGATGGATGGTAGAGGGGCAAGCAACTAAGGGGTGGAACCACGACTACCTAGACTCCCAAATGGATGGTTGTCACGCCAATCAAGGCAGCCTTCACTTTATGTTATCCTAGTCCAAGACAACAATGGGGGAGACCCAGATCTGCTCCCGACAGGAGAGATCGGACCTAGACACCAGAATAAGATCAGATGGG
Source organism: Pseudotsuga menziesii (assembly GCA_001517045.1). Taxonomy (NCBI): domain Eukaryota; kingdom Viridiplantae; phylum Streptophyta; class Pinopsida; order Pinales; family Pinaceae; genus Pseudotsuga; species Pseudotsuga menziesii. Next base: position 409,844 of record LPNX011169370.1, on the reverse strand, counting down.
GCTTCAGGGTACTTAAGGTGCAAGGTAAATGGAAACCCTAGCTCTAGGGTTAAGGTACTAGCAACTGATGGAGATGACCACTGTCTTGGGAAACGTACCTTTGACAGGGTGAGCAAGAACAGAGTTGGGACTGCCTAGTACCAAGGGGACAATCTTAGTGAAAGATAGGTGACTTGAGTTATCAATAGGTGTTGGCAAAAGGAATAAGAGTGAGGTCAAGTTGGGGCTAGCGCTAGCTAGGAGATCAGTGCCTTGTGTGCGTTGGGCAATGGAGTCAACAACAACCCAACGTTTCAGTGAACCCACCTGGGATACACCTTGATCTATGAACCCAAAAAGGAGTTGGTCTGGAAAAGCTAGGGCACAGGAAAACCAGCTCAATGGAAGGCTAGCGCTATGGCTTGGAAAGACAGATTTACAGTTCTAGGGTCACCTGGAGGCTAATGACTCAACGTTGAAGGAGAAATGAGGTCAGGGTGACCTGATCTACAAGCCCAAATCAGAAAATCAGCAGAAAAATCAGATCTATAAAAGTCAAAATCTGATGAGGGGGGCTAGGAGGCTAAAAACCAATTTTTCAGATCTAGGGCAAACCGGGAAGAACTTAGCTCAGCGTTGGGGGTGTTCTGGAGTGCTCGGGACTCGATCTATCTATCTATCTTGTCAGATTTAAGAAAAACTCACTTCTGGAAAAGTCTAATTTTCATTGAGGGCGCTAGGGCAGTTTCAGTCAATTTTTTGAATCTAGGTCAAATGGTCAAGCAATTGGATAGCGTTGGGGTTGATTTAGGCTGTGTGGGACCCGATCTATCCATCCGTGAAGTCAAAATTCAGAAAAACTCAAAACTTTGGCAGGACAATTTTTCAGTGGGGGGTTATGCAGTTTTTTGCTTAAAAATCAGATCTAGGTCAAACTGTGAGGAATTTGACCAGCGTTTCAATTGATTTGATGAAGGGGAGGCCCGATCTATGAAACCCAAAAATGGTTTGGCAAAAGATCGGACTATTCCCAAGTTTATTATTTTTTAGGGTTTTTAGTGCTTTAGGAGTTTCCAGAAAAAGTTGAAGAAAAGAAAGGTACAATGGAATAAGATCTGAGAAAGAAGAGACTTACCTGCTGGATCTTACCTAGAAATGCTTGTAAAAGTCTGTAACAGTGACGATCTTTGCTATCCCGATCAATTCTGGAAGATCCCCATGATTTCTATGGCATATGCAAGCTCCAAGCCACCAATGCGCCCCTTACCTTGCATGAGCAAACGTCAACCATATCAGATTTGCTAATACAAGATAAAGAAACTGAATGCTACAAGACAGTAAAATGAAGTAATCATAGATCACAATGAAACTAATGAAAACCCCTTGATCCAAGACGAAGAGAACCGAGCGAGTTGAGGTCCCCCTACAAAAATGCTCCAGCCAAAACATCCTCCTGTAAACAAAACAATGAGAGCCACGAAAAATATAGATCTCACGAGAATTTTCACAGTGCTAGGAAGTTGAAGACTAGCTAATCACCATTTGAGCACATCAGATGCAAAGCAGATCCAGAAAAATTTCCACAAAAAAGTCTTTCTATTATTAAGATCCAAGAGCCAAAGAGCCTTTACAAATGAGAAGCTCTCTCATTTAAATAGAAATGAGAGAACCTCAATCATAACCAAATCCTAATCACTTTCAAAACGAGTGGCTAAGATTAAAAGATGAAATGTTCTAATCAATGGTTGAGATGAGCTCAACATACAACACATGGATCAATATAACCATAATTTACCATAGTGGACTAAACCACCCAAATAAGGTAACCCACTCAACAAGAAATAAATGAAAACACATGGTGGGTCCAAGGAGTGTTTGACTAACTCCCTTTGGGTGTCCCCATGGCACAATAAATAATATAATAATTTAATTCTTTGACTTTGTGCCTCCTTGAGGAAATCGTGAGCCTCCCAAAAGCTCCAGAAAATAATATAAAAATGCCCAAAAATAGGTGTGGGCCCAATCAGGAGCTGCAACTGCTGGAGAAGGTGTGGAGGACATCACTCTCATCATCATGAATCATCCCATGTCATTTCCTTGCCTCAGTAGCCCAAATCGATTTCTTCAATAGCCATTTAATTATTTTTTAATCTGCCTCGGGAAACGTGATCCTGCCAAAACAACCTCCTAAGGTGCTTGCGTTGTCAAACTGAGCCCACCAGGCTCTTTGGGATGGGGGTACAATGGTACAAACAAGTAGCTACACCCCCCTATGCCCATACAATGCCCTAAGAGATCCAACTAAAACATCTCCCTGCTCAAATATATCAACATGTGAAGAAAAACTGCATCAGAGAGGCAGAATGAGCCTAATCATATCTATAAGTGCCTGAAACTGGAAATAAACTGTCTCATTAGACTTAGAGAGCCCAAATCCATCTAAGGTGTATACTCATACCCTTCATAGGTCTCTATTTGATCTTCAATCATATCCAATAAACAATATAACTATCTGTGAATAATCGGACACCAATAATAACTTAGACTATATCCATCCACTGCAAGTGTTAAAAAGGTTAAGACATGCTCTACAACTCATTCAAGTAACAATCACAACAAGTAGCATTCATTTTACTGGCGGTACATCAACCAATATATATATAAGGCTTTATTCATTATTACTCAGACTTAGCCTTTCAAGACTATACTCACTTCATAACTGTAGCCAATTTGCTAGTGAAGGGTGAAGGGTGGAGATGACAAGGATACGGCAAAGGATGACTTCCTACTCAACATCATGACACTTAGGACAAGGAAAATGGATACTCACTATAACCAATGTCAGACAAACAACAACACAAGGAATGGCAGTGCCTGACAAATGGGTGAGTTGTTTAGAGAGTGCTTATTCAACCTAGGCATCATGTCTACATCAAGCTTGATCCAAGTTCATTAGGATCATCCCTTTTATTCGATGGCCTTTTTGGCCTATATGACTCTTTTGGGACTTCACTAGTGCTTAAAAGCACAGCTAATCGTAGCTTTCATCCGGGACATATTTTATAAGGTCAGCATATTTTTTATCATTGCTTTTTGGACCTTTTCTTATACTCTTCAAGGAGTATTTTAGCACTTCATTGCTCTTGCCCTCTTTACATATGTTAAGAAACATAGTTTTATAATTGTCATTTTTCATGGGCGCATATTCAATAGTTTCAACATAGGTAGTACATGAGCTTTCAGTTTTAGCCAACAACATCTCAAGTGACTAGGGGGATTTCTGCACAGTGCCAAACATCGGGACAACTGACCAGAGTGATTTAGGCATACTATCCAACTTACCAAAGGCAAGTTTTGTCACCAACTCAGAGCCGAGACACAATATAAACAGGAAAGCTTGTCCAACAAAAGTTCTAGCGGGGAAAAAGATCCTCCATGCCATAAGTCAAGAAATCAGTCGGGTTGAAAACTAAACTGGAAGGTAATGGATGGGTGAAGACAATGAATGATGGAGCCAACACTAGCAAGCCAAAACAATGGCGGGAATGACTACCTCTATTCTCCCTAAGGAGGGTAAAACCAATGAGTATAGATCAAGAACTTCCAAGTCTAAGTAGGGACATCAATACATAGTACAATATATAACCAAGTCCATATAAATATGACCGCCAGATCATGATATCACAAGTTAATACATGTCACATGAATCAGTATAAGAGCAATAATAACCGTAACACAATATAAAATGCTGAGTCATGACCATGCAATATAATCCATCTGAGACACCATCTGTCCAATGAGAAAGAACTGACATAAAACTGGGCATCAATGACTACTCTGAAATGACATAAATGGCTACATCGGTCCTCAAATCTGAGTGTCCTGAGACTCAGTCCTGACATGGGAGAGTACAATAGTCCACTAACATAATAATGATCCATCAAAACTGCTCATCTCAGCATCTCACATGTAAGAGATCTGGCTGAAAAATGTACTGTGTCTGAAAAATAGAATATGGTAGCCTGGCTACTATATATGTGATAACAGACCCTAGGCGATATATTTGCCGACATGATATTTGTAAATTTGCTTCTATCCTTGTAGAACCTTGTCATCTGTCTTCACTAGTCAAACATGATTCTATGGGATACAAGAGCTAGGCCCTGATATTAATACTAGGTTGCAGTGGAGGGTTTGGTTTTGAGATCTATTGTAACAGGAGGGTAAGAATTCCCAGGCCTACAACGGGTGCTAACTAATGTCATCACTTTGTGTCTAGGAGGCCCAAAATGTGTATTTATATAAACATGAACAAATACTTTGTGTTTATTAAGATTTCCTTGTGCATGTGCCAGGTGAAAGTTTATTACACCATATGTTCTTCACAATGTTGTTGTTTGTCATGAAATACTCATCAATCCCATTGACTGTTGTGGTCAGCTATTGACATTAATCCAATTTCATTATTCCTTTGTGAATTATAGTTATTGTAACAATTTTTTATTGAAAAATTTCATTATATTTGTATGACTTTCCAGTATCAAATTCAGAAATTATATTTTTACTGCTATTTTAAAGGCAGAATGATGATACTTTGTTGTAAATTTTAGCATACATTTGTATTTAGTTCAAATGAAAATCTTTATCTAATGATATGTTTGGATATTTTTCTTTGGGAAAAAAGGGAGGGGGATGACTTGTCAACAAGGGACTTACAGAAGATGGTTCAAGCTTTGCCACAATATAGCGATCAACTTGACAAGCTTAGTCTGCACATTGATGTGAGTAAAAGCCAAAATTTGAGTTTATTTTGTTTGAAATTATGTTTCTAATGGGTATTAAAAGATGATTGGTCAAAATTTATGAATCCAAGTGGCTAAAAATTGTAATGTATATTGTTGTAAGCATGGTTGAATGGAAATGGATGAAATTATCTCCATCAATTTATTTCATGTTCATGATTTTCCTTCACCAATTTTTTGTTTCATATCAGACTTTTATAATGATTATTGAAATTCTTTTTTTCCTTTTCAGTTGAAGTGTATCGCATGCAAGTTTGTGAATGACCTCCACTGGATGCTGAGAGTTTTGATTGTTTTGTGTCAAGGCAATTTCTTGAACATCAATAAGTAAACATAAAATCAATTAATTTCAATATTTCCAGCAACAACGACACATTACAACTCAGATGTTTCCCATCTTTTGACAACTTTAGGTGGTTTAATGTTATTGGTAAAGTAAATAACAGAGTTACTTGGAAGATAATAAAAATCATGGTAAATGAAAATTGCGTCTGTTACTTCCCAAACTAGCAAGTGAAATTAAAACCCAAAAGAACAATGCTAACCCAAGGGTAACTAATGTTAGAGATTTAGCTCTGGAGACACTCCTCATGTTTTTGTCTTGTATGCGGAAGTGACCTTGCACTAGCTAGGCTACTTTACTTTGTAATGTGGTTTTATAAAGTTTAAAGTGGCTCTTTTGTAAATGTGACCTTTTATAAAGTATTCCCTTGTTTTAATTGTATAAAGTGATTTTATGAGATAAAGTGCACTTGTTTCATAAATTAAAGGTAACTTTATTAAAATTAAATGTAACCGCTTTTGGGTGGAAAGTTTCTTAACCCTTGATCTTGAAAAGGCAAGATTTAATCTTAGCCTTTGGATTTAGGGAATGGGGAAGGTGAAAAATCACTCTCAAGTTATAAGAAAGAGCCTAGGGTAGTGTGCAAGACAAGTTGAAGGAAATGATTTCCAAGAGTGAGCATTTTGGCTGGATGATTTGTAGAGAGAGGAGGAGCTGCAATTTTTCTTAAGAGGGCACGAATCCCAAGGAGAAATTTTGTTTTTCTCAAAGGGCACGAATTCCAAGGAGGAGCTGGGCAGGTTTACCAAGGCATTTATTGTTGCTATTTCATACAGTACCTGTTGGGCACGTTTTTCGAGGAGGGCCGTACAGTGTACAGGTTGCTGTGCATGTTTTTTGAGGCACAGAAATCGAGGTGGGCACAAAAATCGAGGAATTTGGTATAATCAGTTAATGCTGAAATAAATGCAGCTGCAAATTAATTTTCTGCCTGATAAATGCTGCAATAAAATTTCTCTTGGACTGGTTTTCCCCAAGGTGGGGTTTTTCCAAGGTCACATTGACCAAATTTCTGCTGTTTTATGGGTTTATCAGTCTGCTGTTTTTTTGAGCTATACTCACGCAGGCCTTGTTGTGTTATGACTTGAATTTATATCGTAGTGGATGATATTCTGTGAGGAATAAATGGTGCTCTCCTTTGTGCAGATTGCTGCAAAACTTAATGATATAATTAAAGTAAATGGATTAAGGGACATTGGCCACCTAGAACAGGATTTTGTCTTCGGGGATGCTGGGACAAAGGAGTTGATTAGTTTTATGAAGACAAAGGAGGTACCCCTTACTCCAAGTAGGCTGTTCAAATCATTTGCAAATGACAAACTATCATTTTATTGAGAGATGCTTTTTTTGTATTGAAGATATATTAAAGAACACACTATATATGTTTTTCCATTGTATGCAGGTCACAAGTACAGAAAATAAGTTACGTTTATTGATGATTTATGCGGTGACTCATCCAGAGAAATTCGATGCTACCAAACAGCTTCAGTGGAGGCAGGTAAAACTTTGTTCACACTGTCAGTTTAGTTGGCTATTTTGCATTGGCATTTCCTATATAGGTATCTATTATGTTTTTTATATCAATATCTTAGGGTTTTCCATCTGCAGTATTGTATAATCATTCCTAAGTTCCAATCATCTCAGGTTTTGTTCCCTGTTCTGTTTATATTTATTTCTTCCTGTTTTGCATGAATGTTTTGTCTCCTACTTAAGTAGCTTCGTATTAACATCATTGTGATATACCTTAGTGATAAGGTCTCTTGCCATGTTTATAATGTTTCTTGTGTATATATATCACATATTGGCCACATGCATTTCCTTTTCAATTGCTTAATAGGGAATTGTTCTCTCTGATACCGAATGTTATGAACCAAATACACAAAAAAACATGATAAACCGCATACACAATGTAAATTAAATATGTTGTGGAGAACAAATCTCAAAACTATTATTAATGATGAGATATATTATAACTTTTTAAACATTTGGAGAACTCCCAAATAACCAAAATACATCATAAGTACAATAATCATATGGCAATGTTTGTAATATTGACACTTTTGACGTCTTGTATATACTACCTCTCATGCATTGCCTACGTAGGCCCACTACCTGGCCGAGCTACTATTTTCATATACATTTAATCTTATACGCCTAACAAGACAGTCTATATAAATGTTTGAATATGTATCATGTTTGTACTTTTCTATTTTGTAATTAATCCGTCTCTTTTAGGTGATTTAGTCTAAATTGATCATTCACCCACTTTATTGTATTTTATTGGAGACATGGAAAAAACTTGACCACTTTCCCACAATTTAGTACTCTCTCTCTATATATTTTTAATACAAATGAGTGTATAGCTATGTGTACAATTCTAACATCTCCTCTAATACTTGCTTTCTTATGCTTTCTTGCCTGTGAGTATCCAAATGGTTGGTACTTTGTTCATCTCAAGCTAACCGAGGGGAGACAAATTGATGATACAACCATTGGTTTTCTCATGGATAGAGTACAAAGCACCTGCAGATGACCATGTGTAGTTTAAAACATTTTAAAATATTAAATTAGACATCTTACCTCTTTTCTGTAAATAATTCCTAAAACCTGGAATGGATTCCATATTCTTCTTACCATACCCTTAAGCTTGGGGTCAACCAACATATTTCATGGTGCTAGCTCTTACCACCAAAAGTTGCACTTAGGTTATAAAGCCATATTAATAAGAGCAATCTTAGAGGCAACTAAGAAGGGCTATCCATTGTCATCTGTAATATACCAAATAGGGGAAATCTGCCTTTTGTCTATATTTTTTCTTGCTTGTTTCTTGTAGCTGCTACTAGGTTGGACATGTTGGTTGTTGGTAAGATGTTGTTTAGATATTTGTTGTTCAATATTGATTGCATGCCATATTCATTTAACACCCCATCTTAAATTTAAAGATAACAAATTTGATAATTCCAATGGAAAATAAAAAGCTGATTAGGCTAATATAATAATGAAGAAACATTTCCAACTTTCAATGGTAACCATGCATAATATATGAGACAAGTTTGACCTTAAACAGTGCTGAATTTAAATGACTGTACAGCTGCTCTTAGTAATCAGATTGGTGCATAAAGTCTGAAGATAGTGAGTTGCATGAAAGTTTCTGTAACACCCCGGTTTTGACCCCATGGTATTAAATCGCAAATGATGTAAACATTGTATTAGATCGTGGTGTGGAGCTCAAGGCAAAGGCCCTACCATGGATTTAGTGTTTTATGTTTCGGCAATTAAAATCGATGCTGATGGTTTATGTGCTAGCTAGGCACAATAAATTTTGAGACATCATGTAAAAATTCAAATTAATAAAAATACCACAATTAGCTATGCACCACAACGTTAAAGAGATGGGGGCATGATTTCACAAGGAATAGGGAGGGGGGGGGGATATTCAAACCTTTGAACCTATGGGGAAAAGCCAAATGTCTAAGGGAAAACCCATAAAGAAGTCAACTACCCATTTTGTCCTTTTGTGCCCAGTCATCTAGAAGTTGGATGAGGAATTTTTTGCATGGGAATGGGCAAGGCATGGGGGTCAATTTCGAATTGGGTAGAGCACCCATTTTAGAAAAACGTGTTTTTGGCTTAATGGGCAAGTAAGAACCCAAAAATTACCCACTCACCCATTATGCATGGACGTCCTCCATTCCTCACGGGAGGGGAAGCGTGGAGAGCTCTCTCATTCACGTTTTTGTCCACCTGTGTGTTTTCCCTCACGTTTTGCAGGAGTTTTTTCATTTTCCCCATGGCTGGGAAGTTGTTTTGGTAATGCTCAGGGGCTGAGCTGTCTCCTGGATGTTTTTACTGTGTGTTGCTCATTAACTGGTTGGGAAAACCCATTGTTTTGGTTGTACAATGAATGGAAGAAGAGACCCACGATTTTTGGGTGTTTGTTGAGGTCGTTTTGGCCACGTGAAGCCCATAAATGCTTATGAATTCAAATCCATGAGATGGGGATTTGTAAGGGTCGTTTTTGCCTATGTGAATCTGTCGAATCGTTGTTGAATTCAGGTTGCTCACCTAGGGGTTGATTTCCCCATTCACCAAATCGTTTTTGGTTGAACACTGTTTTCCTTCATACCCAACCTGTGCATTTTGTTGTTGTGTGCATGCTTGTGATGGCCTAGCAGAGTAAGTCCAAGAAACCCATCTGTTAGATGGTTGACTGTGTTTGGGGGTGATTGTTGGCTTGGTTGAGTAAGTCCAAGAAAACCATATGTAATTGGCTTGTTTCCCTAATAGCCTGTCAAACCTAGTTGTTCATTGGATTGGCTAGACAGTGTGTGAAACCCAACTATGGTTGGCTTGACTGTGGATGTATGGTATTGCTGTGTGTAAGCTTGTTGTTCCCTAGTTCCTTGTGGAAATCATGCCCAACTCGGGGGTGGCAGTGATGCTGAGAGATTGATGAGCACACTGGCCTATGGTTGGATGGAACGTTGCAGCGACATAGCTAGTTGTGGGCCAACTTCTTTTCAAGATAAGTATTCTTGTGCTTAATCTCTGCAAACTATTGTTTTATAAATTACTAGGAACATATTGAATACTTGAACGAGTGTGTTTTTCTTCCGCTGTTTATTTCATGTATAATGCATCTATGTATGATTTTAGTTCAATGCATTTTTAATTATCATGTTCATGGGGCTGGATTGCCCGTTTGACAGCAGCAGTGTTGGTCGCGTCCTCTCCATCGTCGAGATGAGGGGTGGGGACATGACAGTTTCCCAGCTATATAGATAGTTATTCACCCAGATTGATGGCTCACACCCTTTTTGGAAACGTCAACTTATGGATTATGTATGCGACCCTTCTTGTCTTCAGTTAACTACCCATGCAAGAAATCGCGGGCTCTCCCAAGAGTTATATGTTGTAGTTGCTGATAATGTCTTCTTGGAAGAAGATTTGCTAGCTTATTAGTCAGTAATATCTTGTTTTATGTCGATTGTGTGAATGGGAAAGGAACCCTGCCTCCAAGAATGGATTGCAGCCCTCTCCATGTGAATATGACATCCACGAGAATCCATACCTCAACAGTAAATGTGCAACAGTAATAGGGTAGTCTCTATTTGATAAATGAGGACTACGCCTTTTGCCTAACGAGAAGATTCCTGTCCCAAAGTAATAATCATGACTTTCTTCTCAACAATGAAGTTCTATTGGAGGCACCCTTCATTCATGATTAATGACGCCCATGCCCTCTCAAGATATCAGTCAACAAGGGAGAAGAGGATCGCTGTTCCAATCTTGGATAAATACGCGCTTGTTTAGTAAAGGGATTTGCTGCTCACAATGGATGGATGCGTCCAACTTTCAAGGGCTTCAGTTTCTGATCAGAACTCAACAATCCTTATCTTCTTGAAGCATAATGATAGACATGTGTAATCTATCCTCAGTATTGGCTAGGATAGATAGATTTCGCCATTGAACACGATCTCGGTTAAGGTAATTCACCCTAACCCCGGAGAAGCTCAGAGAGCTCTCAAACCACTTCTCAAAGATGAATAATAACAATGATTACCTAGAGAATTCGTTTTTTCTTCTTTTCTTCTTTTTTTTTGAAAGTTTTTGAGAATCCCAATCCCGGTTTTAAGCTTGATGGCTTCTCTGCATAGTTTAAACTTTAATGCCCAAACCCTTGTATGCACATTTTTTCACCAAAAAAAATGACTTAACTGAAACACATGGAATTCTTTTTCAAAATTAAACAATTTAGAAATTTTCTCTTCTAGTTAAAAATTTCAAACTTAGAAATTTATAACAGCCATGCACACATGAAAATAACAAAGATATTTTTGACCAATGGTCCAGGATAAAACCCCCAAGGGAAAACCTGTTTCTGAGAGAGAGAATTTTATTTCTTCAGGGTAAAATACAGAAATAAAACTACAGTACTTATCATTTTCATCTCGAAAACTGAACTCATTAATGGTTGTACGGAACCTCGAATCCTGTGCAAACTTTTGCCTTGAAAAACGTGCCAAATTCTGCCTGTACGGACAAAAATTCGTGCTCAGACTGTACCTCGAATTTCGTGCTTAGTCCGTATTACTATACGGCTTCTTGAAATCTGTGCTTGTTGTACGGATTTCTCCTCGAAATTTGTGCTGTCCCTGCTGTACGGAAATCTCCTCGAAAATTGTGATGTACCCTGCTGTACGTAATCACTCCTCAAAATTTGTGTCCAGTTTTGACCTCCTCGAAATCTGTGTAGAATTTGTCATCTCTCTCCTGCTGGTTTATAATGTCTACAAACTTTTTGGTTCTCCTAGAGCATTGCAATGTTCCAAGGGGTATGCATACTCACTTATACCATTCTACTATGTCTCCAGATCATCCTGAAGAGTCAGTTTGCCCCAGTTCTCATCCTGGATAGAGTTATGATGATTTTATTCAGTTTCAAAGGATGTACCACCAAAAACAAACTAGGAAATTCACTAAGAAAATTGATTTGTCCTGTTGAGTTAAGGAAATGGCATGGAGACTTCTCAGATGATGTATTTTGGCTCCCCGAACAATCCTTCAGCAGTTTTAGTCAGCATTTGATCCAAGATTATTTTGTTTTGGCTTAGCCAGTGAGGACGTCCCACATGGAGCGCTCCTAACTTGGCCAATTGATGTATTTTATCATTATATGTTATGGTGTGAGGTTGTAATGGGGCCTAGGGTGAATTAAGCCCCTAGTGACCCCCTTTGATGTATTGTCATGATCATATTTTATGTTATATTTTTCTATTACTTAGACAAGGTGTAATTGGGCAAAAAGTGCGCCCCCCTTGATCTAGTCAAATTGATCCATGTAAAGTTAATCTCCATCGTTGACGATGTTATAATCTCAACTGTCGGATGTAAAAGTAAGTTAGGGTTTGCGTCTCTCAAAAGCTATATAAAGACGAGACCCCCCCATTGTATCCCATGAGGAAATTTGGCATCATTGGCTTTTGAAGAATAATAGAGAAAATATTTCTGGGATCTCGTCTTTTGTGGATGATTGAAGAATGTTATTTGTGATTGACTGACATTATTTCTCGCTTGCATTGGAGTTCATTGGTGAATTTGTGGCATATTTTTTCTGGATCAATTTGTTTGACAAGGAAGTCGATTTGGAGGGGGGTGCACTTGTGGGGGAAGTTTTTCCCAGGTAAGATCTATCCTTTTTCTCAGTATATAATTGGGGCTGCATTTTCCTTTCCTCAAACCCTCATTTCTTAGATCTGTAGGTTCTAGTTTGCGGTGTGATATAAAACTTGAAAACCACTTTGGAACAGTGTTATCGGAACCGGCAAAACCAGCCGGTCTGACCGGTTCACAGGGTCAACCGGTCCGGTTCAGTAAAAAAATTTGCAAAACCGGAAAATGGACCAAACCGGCCACTGAACCGGCCGGTTCAATGGCAGTCGTACGGCCGCGAGCCAGGGACCCACGTTTTTTAAATTTAAAAAAACAAAAACAAAAAAACACCTAAACTACTACTCCTAACCTAACCCTAAGCCTATCCTAACACTATTTAAAGACCCCCCCACCCCCTACATTTCTCACACTATTCATTGCTATCCGTTTGGCAAACTTGAGAGCACAGTTCGTTGGGCAGTTTTGTGGTCTTTTGCAGCTGAGTTTTACCGGTGGTTTCCAAGAACTTGTTGGGCATAGTCAAGTGTGTATTGTAGCAAGGATTTGGAGGAGATTAGAAGCATCATATTTTGCAGCACGTTTGGAGCTATTACGTGGACTGTTTTGGAGATTATTGAAGGCTTTTGTGCAGAATTTGTGGACTGTTATCACGGACCAGCATCCTCTTTTTCTCTTGGCATCTTTTCTTCATTTCTTCTTCTCTCTCAAAGGTATGTCAAGTCACAGCTTTTCTCTTTAAATTTTTTTTTCCTTAGTTAAGAAGTTATTAATAAATTATAGGGTTTTATTTCCAGCTTTTGTTTGAACTTTGCCATGGCTCCAAAAGAGAAGAAGGATGCGGCATGGCTTCATTGCCAAGTGGATGATGGTGGGAAAAAAATATGCAATTATTGTGGGAAGAAAATAGCTGGGGGAGGTATCCATAGGTTAAAACAACACTTAGTTGGTGCTAGAGGCAATGTTGAACCTTGTAGGAAAGTCTCTGATGATCTTAGAGCAGAGGTGCTAAGTAGTATTGAAGCCTACCAAGAAGAAAAAGCCAAGGCAAAGAAGATTCAAGAAGACATAGGGAGAAGTTCAATGCCATTTGAGGATGATATTGACTATGATCCTGAGGGTGGTGATTGTGAAACCCCTCAAGGTCATTTGACTAGCTTTGAAGAATCCTCCAGTTTTCCTATTAGGGGGAGAGGTCGACATAGAGCATCCAATTCGAACCTGAAGAGGCCACGTACTACCTCGGGTACTACCCCCATCAGCAATAGAGGTCTTGATTCTTACTTTGTGCCTCGCACTACTCCTGGTGCTCAGCCCACCATTGATGCTAAATGGAAGAAGATGGAGAAGGAGGCTGCTTGGGAATGCATAGCTAGATGGTGGTATGATGCAGACATACCCTTCAATGCAACTAATTCTTCTTATTATCAACCTATGATAGATGCTATAACTTCATGTGGTCCAGGCTTCAAAGGCCCTAGTTTTCATGATATCAGAGGACCCTTTTTACGAAATGAAGTTCAAAGAATAGATGAATATTTGAAGGAGTTCAAGGAGTCGTGGAGTNAATGTTGTACAGATCATCACTGACAATGCCTCAAACTATGTTGCAGCCGGAAGGATGTTAGAGGAAAAACACCCCACCATTTGGTGGACACCATGTGCAGCT